>JAECUM010030976.1:0-39398 GCA_016617855.1 Megalonaias nervosa
TATGCCGATTTCAGTAATGTAAAGTATAAATTAGATCAGAAATGCACAGAACTTACTCAGTTCATTCATTGATTTATAATTTCTAACGTGAGTGTGACCAGGGAAGCCCTAACACCGTCATCGTCTGCGCGTTTCATGCATAATGGAATTTTAAATATAAACGATGGCCGTGCCTCAGATCCATTTCCAGTTTCTGGACAAGTCCATTTTCAGCAAATAGGTATAAGCCATGTTACACATATATGCACATAGAAGGAAAATACAATGTTGTCTGCTTCCAATATGTACAATGTCAAATCAAGCAAAGGAAAAGAATGACAATTACAAATTTGTTTTCACATGGATTTAACAAGAGGTGTAATTTCTATGTACATGTGTGCAAATGATATAACTTAAAACATTATGATAATTTATGGAATTATCCGGCAGTTACTGAATAAGATAACTACGTTACAATGTTGTCTGAGGAAATCAACTTGCCCGTAGTGTACGCAACATGGCGCTGTGTTAATATGGAAAGTCCGTTAAGCATAAAAGAGGCAGAAAATGCCAGTGTGAGGGGCACTCTGGTCACAATCAAGTTAGAAATTATAAATCAATGAATGAATCCACTAAGTTCTGTGCACTTTTTATCACACTAAAGATTTCCATTATTGAAACTGGTGGGGGGTACAAAAACAAACAGGGAGGTATAGTCAGACTTTAATCAAGTTATGTCGTACCCAATGCTAAATCATATCTCACCCACACTTAAGTTATGTCGCACCCAATGCTAAAGTTATGCTGAGTTAACGATATCTATAGATTTCACTGGCCAGTCTTAAAATAAAAAGGCATGTACAATGAAATGGACGAAGAACCAGAGATAGATGCATATAAGTTCGTAACTAAAATAGTAGACATCAGAATAGAATGATTGAAGGAATGAAGAAAAGAGAAGATATATAAATAGAAGAATTGCGAAATAATAGATGCCAATTACCACAATGAACCAAGGTCGCTATTTAATATCGTCTTTTATTTCCTGTTTTTATCATACCGAACAATAACACAGTGACCTGCATAGCCGATAAGTAAATAATCTCCCAAAATTAGAGGACAGAGTCTTCATTAGCTTTAACTACTAAATCTGGTTAAATATCTTATCTTTGAGTGTTATTTTGTGCACATTTATATGAGCAGAGCAACATAGTTCAGAATATACAGTATAGTTCAGCACATGCATCACATTGCGCACACTAGTATTCTTATGTTTGCTGCAAAACATGCTGATTAAAACTTTTTTAAAAAAAAAGTTTCATGACTGTGCATGCACTAATGTTTTTGTTAGAGTAACTGAACTAAATGCAGAAACATAATGTAATTAGTGGAGTGTGAAATGTGATCTATTTTGGCCACATTAATTATATAACGAGACTTAATTAGTGAATTAATACATTAAATTAATAAAGGCTAATGCTGTGGAAACATGACATGGTAACAGTCATGTCATATAATAATATATCACTGATAGGTGTGACTTGACTATTTATTAGGGTGCAACATAACTTTATATTTGGGTGCAACATAACTTTAGTAGTGTGCGAGATTGCAGGGTGCAAGATGACTATGATTCACTTGGCAGCCACTAGCGGCGCTTTTCTACAAATTAAAGTTATAATGTATTAGACTACTTACTTTGATGTCCTTTTCCTGTTAGATTCAAATTCTCTCACGGGCAATTGGACCAATTTTCAAGTTTTGTTGGCCTACATTTCATTTGGCTGGAAAGCGATGGAAGCCAGGAATGCTGAAATTGAGTTAAGTTGAAGTATCATTCTTAATTAAACAAATAAAATGTATTATGTCTATAGTTCCTATTGGAACAGTAAGCAGTGTTTTGTTTTGTTCAAGAAAAATATCCCAACATGAACCTACTTCAGCATATTTCGGCATACCTCGACTACCATTGCATTTCAGCCAATTCAGATATATGTCAACGGAAAATGAAAATGCATCCATTTGCTAGTGTCAGATTTTGATTCCTCCAGGATAAAGACAGCACAGTAAGTATATTAATTACACAAAAATTTGTGGAAGAGTGTCAATATGGGCTGCCAAGTGTGTGAGATATTCCTGAAACTTTGGGTATTTGTATTTGTATCGGTATTTGTACAAAGCATATACCCCAAATCTTGCGTATCTGGCCTAATTATAATTTTAGCATGCATTTCAAGATCAGTAAAAGAACAATGAAATGTTCAAATTATATTTAATCCTCATGTTTGGTTAAATATGCTCTCTGCACATAATTTTAAAAAGAGCCACATTTGAAACCTTTTTAACGTATTTTTGACAATTGTAACTGTTGCACTTTACCTGAAGTTGAATTTTCAATTAAGTGTCTTAGACTCGTTCAGTGCGGTAGAGGCAATGACAGATATCATACTGGAAGTAGTACCTGAATGTATTAATGCTGCATAATTGCCACTTAAGACATGCTGGAAATAGTAATTGTGGTGAATCATGTACAATACAGCTCACATATATTTTCAGAATCCCTCACATAGTAGTGGGGGACTTAATCCACTCCACTTTTCGCCCCACAATTACTCTCCATGATGGGGCAATAAAATACTAGCAAATCACCACCTTGCCTCAGCTGGCATGCCAATGATATTTCCACTGTGGAGCAGCTAATCGGCACTATGATTGACATTTAAATAGCCAATCAACGACGACCTCCCATGGAAAGACCAACATATCATGAGTAAAGATGCCAATGGGTACTCATGTACCTGCCCATTGATAATAACCCGGGTAATAAAATGAGCAGCCAGGTACCTGTTTAAAAAAAAATTTTGCAAGTTCAGATCGAGACACAAAATAACGATTACAGTTTGAGGCTCATGTCATGTGCACAATTATTCATCATCTCAGGGGGCTTGTATGGTCGCTTACAATTTACTTGTCATACACGTACTGTATAAAGATACAAGGGAGGACACTTCTCTTCTTTCTTGTGTGACCTATTTTAGAATCAACGCTTATATTTAAAGCTATACCATCCTAACTTTGTGCTTGTCCATGGTTTGTGCACCATTTTTCTCTTGACGTAAACACGCTTGTTTTGAGATCCTGATGACATTAACTAGGTCAATACCTTTCTTCAACAGTGACAGTAAGTACTGATTAAGAAATACTCAACGAAATAAAATTTAAATACACACTACAATTCAGATAAAAAGAAAGTACAATATAAATCTCCAGTTTAATTAATGCCATTTTTGTCTCAGGTTTGTGGCCCTGGAGCCAGTATTAGCTGTTCAAGTCAGGGCTGCTGTTTGCATGTTTGTTTACTGGACTCCTTTTTTTTTTATTAGCAGGAAACCCAAGACATATTTTTGTCACAGCAAAGGCAAAACAAAACTTGGTTTCTGTAACATGCACTTCTTATACTATGTTAGGAAAAAATGAACGAAATGGACAACTATACAGAATAAAATTTTTCACTGAAATAATTAAATATAAGGGAAATCTCTGTTATTTAATAACACTGAAAAAAATCTAATACAAAATTGACCACTTGTGTAATTATGGTAATTTTTGCATTAATTTTACATGAAACAGTTCCTAGAAAACAGATGGGATTCTTGAATGTGAAACCACTTGTCATAGATTCTTTCTATTTTGAAACTACATGCAGCAGACCAATCTAAATTAATAATAATTGGTGCCAAGTATCATTAAAAAAAATGGGCTGTATTGATGTGTCTGTTGGATGTTAAATGACTGAAAAATGTTAGGAGAGGGATATTGTTAATCTTAAAAACATGTTGCACCTGACCGTCATTAAGGGACAAACTATGGCAGATCGAGGATACTACAACAGTCATCATTTGTGGACTTTACGACTATTCACGAAAGTTACTGTAGACATGTAGACTAGTTAAAGTGAGTGTTATGCGTAAATAATTTATCAATAAGGGATGGCACTGGCAATAATAAAGTTGTTGCCAAAAACATTGCCAACCTAAATATTGTGTTGCCAATTTTCAAGAAATGTCACCATTTTCATAATATAGTTCTACCCGTTTATCTCAATATCCCTGTAACAAAGGTAATATTGCCAACTTAAATGGATGTAGAGATAAGTGGAGGAGGGTTACATAAATCAAATTTCACATATAATTGAAATTTGTAAGAGGTAACTTGATGCCAGTGTGTAGGATTTACACTGAAAGTAAACAAAATTTGTATTAATTGAAGACAAAACTTATTTGAAATACACGTGTGTATTGACAGCTTAAGTTGTGTAGAAGAATCCACAGTGCACAATGTTCTGTACATGTATATGAAAAATCCATAAATTATAGCATGGATTTTATGTCAGAAAATTTATATATCATTTTCATCATGTTCGAAAACACAAATAGCATATGAAAAAAATTGTTTAAAAAACAAATGTTAGTCCTCGACTGATATATCCCATTGTCAACAAACACGTCACTAAACAATTTAATGAGATATTCATGGTTGCCAGTAGTATGTGGCTTTATAGTTTACATGGCCTAGATTGTAGTCCGCTGGAGACAGCTAACATGTTGCCAAGGCCACTAAGGGGATGAGACAGTTAATAGGGAAATGAAAACGTGAATAAAATAAAAAGTTTAACATCATTGTGACCAAATATATATGGTTTAAAAAGATTTGAAATTTAATTTGGGTTTTATGCTGACTGTGGTAGCAGTCGTAAGCTTAAACATTTTTCCTGCAAAGTAGAAACTTTCACAGCGCAATAAAAGTGTTCAAATCAATTTGGAAAATGCAACAGTAGATCAGCTTCCATTGCTTTTATTTAAGTTTGGTGCTGACTTCATTTGAAGAAAGGTGCTTTCTTTGTTTTAAAAACTGTAGTCAGCTTGCTTTGGTGAAGGGTGCATGTGTTATTGAAGTCACCACTAAGTGCAAACTTTCAAGGACCAAACAAATGCCAGTTTGTTATTTTGGTGGTAAAATCAAATAATTGTAGTAGAGTATTGATTGAGACTGATATTTTGTTTTGATTTTTTTTTTTTTTGTATTGGCTTAATATTTATACAGATAATTAGTGCTTCAAAGGTAATCAGTTTTCTTTGAAGTTTCAGCAAAACTGATTTGTGGGTACATTAAAAAAAATAACCCAAACCCCCCCCCCTCACTTGGTTGATTGCAGCCATTCCTGTTCCAGTCTTCGGAGGTTAATCAGTTGTAGCTAATCCAGTAGCATGAACATCTGACTATCAGAGCTTACAGTAGGCCATATGTCTGCATAATCAGATTATGGTGTAAAAATGCACTTTTAAGATGTGTTTGTCAGTATGAACAAATGATTTGTTTATGTAACAATAGATAGCTGCCAGTGCATTTTAAATCCAGGTTTGTGGCTTCCTTTCCTGGTGCCTTTGAATTATTCCACCCCAAACCCAAGATTGTATATACAAGTTTAAACAGTCAAAAAATGTTGTGGCTAGATTGTTCTTTCTGACCGAGATTTGTTTTTGTTGTTTCATTCATCACAAGATAAATTTATTTCAAGTAAGAAAAGGAGTGGCATGGTGTCCTTTTTATAATACAAATCTCCAAGTTTAAATCACACCTCAGTAATCCTGTGATTGGATGTCAGAAGAAATAGTACAAGATATTACTGAGAACTTATCAGGGCCAGATCAGGCACCCCCTTGCTAAAAAACAAAAGATACATGCAAATGTACATTCACTTGTTACTTGAAATTTGACCATTGTTTTATTCTTGTGCACAGTTATTGCATATTATGCACAATTTGAGTAAATAGACATATAAACATTTGTTCTGGTGCCCTTTTGAGGAAAGTTAGGAACCTTTTCACATTTTGGAAACCCCTCTCCCCCAACACTTGACCTGATCCAGCTGTTTTTTTGTGCATGGGGTAACTTTTGGAACTTGCGCAGTATTGTTTCACATCAGTCAAATATAAATGCAATTTTGTTGTAATATGTTTGATGCCTATCATTCATTCATTACACAGCAAAGAGTGCAAAAATACTGAATTTATGATACTTAATAAAGAATATTGGGTGAAATGCAATAGAAATAAGGAAATGAATGCATCTGTACATTCCAATAATATAGTAATGAGAGATTTTAAGAAAATAATATTCATTGCGCCAACTGTACTCGACATAGATCCATTAGCACTTTCTGAAGTTTATGTTTCGTGTTGAGGATTCTGTAATATGCAGTAGAAAGTGCTAAACCAATCTGCTCAGGTTGATTCTTTTTTAGGGAGAGACCACTGAAGTTTCCAGAGGGTTATATTATTTGAAATAATTTTGTTTGGATCAAAAAGTTGATCCTATTGAAAAAGAATTCCCCGATTTATACCCAACTTGTGCAGTTACTAGAGCTATGGCAAAGAAAGCTCTTGAGAATGATTCCAATAAGGAAAGTATTCCTTTGGCTGACACATGTATTTGTCAGGCTTTTGATGAGGTCACTTTCTCTCCTTGTTTGGATCAGTCAATAGGTATTGATCACAGTGATCCTCTTTTAACTACTCATTCTCTTATTTCTAATCTGGGTGACAACGACAATCACTTGTCATCGAACAGGAAAAAGATCCTGAGATCTCCTGTTTGTTTCAGAGGGCCATTAGTGAAACTGAAGCCACTGATGTACCTGTCTATTATTTCATTAAAAATGGAATTCTTATGAGAAAATGGAGACCTCGCGAGGTACCTGCTAGTTATGAATGGTCAGTAAACTATCAGATTGAAGTTCCAAAATCTTACAGACAGGAAATACTTAGTTTGGCCCATGAAACTACTCTGGCTGGTCATTTAGGGATAAATAAAACTTATCACAAGATCTTGACTCACTTTTATTGGCCAAAAATGAAAAGTGATGTTTGTAAATTTGGTAGATCTTGTCATACTTGTCAAAGGGTAGGAAAACCCGATCAGAAGATGCCTAAGGTTCATCTGCAACCTATTCCTGCATTTGACAAACCATTTAGCAGAATTATGGTAGATTGTGTTGGCCCCTTACCTAAGACCAAGTCAGGCAACTACCATTATGTGTGCGTCAACAAGATTCCCAGAGACAATTCCTTTGAGGAATATTAAAACAAAAACCATAGTAAAAAGTTTTGATAAAGTTTTTTACTCAATTTGGCCTTCCCAAATCTGTCCAATCGGATCAAGGGTCAAATTTCATGTCTGGAATTTTCCAGCAAGCTATGCACTAATTAGGCATTCAACAGTTTAAATCTTCTGCTTACCATTGAAGTTGTTGAAAGAGAAATTTCTTTCTAATGAAGATACTGAACTTAATCTACTTGATTATGTTTCTGAGTTTAAGTATAAGTTGTCAAAGGCTTGTGAGGTTGCAAGAGCGAATCCACACTCTACTCAGTCAAAAATGAAGTTAAGGTATCATAAAAACTCAAAGGAAAGGAGTTTTCAGCCTGATGATAGAGTTCTGACTCTCTTGCCCATTCCACAAAATCCCCTTCAGGCCAAGTATTATGGTCCATACACGTTTGAAAAAAAAATAAATGATTTAAATTACATCATAAATACTCCTCGGAGGCAAAAACAAAAACAACTTTGCCACATAAACATATTAAAGGAGTATATTGAGAGAGATAGCCAGGTAAATCATGCAATTAATTTAGTTGTACCTGTCCCACTCACTGAGGATTTAAGTGAAGGAATTCGGAAATTATGAGTAATCTGGACCAGAAACTTTCACACTTGCAACAACAAGAAAGGAATGAACTTAAACAGTTATTATTTGAAGATGAGCACTTATTTCCAAATGTTCCTACGAGGACAAACAAAATTTTTCATGATGTTGAAATTGGGAATTCCAGACCTGTGAAACAACGCCCATACAGAATGAACCCTCTCAAACAGGAAAACTTGAAAAAGGAAATTCAGTATTTGCTGGAGAATGATTTCATAGAGCCCAGTAAAAGTGACTGGAGTTCACCATGTATACTTGTTCCGAAACCAGATAAAACTTTTCGTATGTGCACTGATTATAGGAAGGTGAACAGTGTGACTAAAACAGATTCATTTCCATTACCAAGAATCGATGACTGCATTGATAAAATTGGAAATTCCAAGTATGTCACCAAATTTGACCTTCTGAAAGGATTTTGGCAAATTCCACTAATGGAAAGGGGAAAGGAAATTGCAGCATTCATGACTCCAGGTAGACTTTATCAATACAGTATGATGCCATTTGGGATGTTTCTTCATCTTCTTCTTTTGGAAACGAGAAAAATTAGACTTTTTCTCAGCTGCCTTGCTTCACTGCTACAACTTCCTTTGTTGTTGAACAAACCGCCATCATGTGATACTCGCCAGACCACCCGTTTATGCTATGATGGACCCTCATTAATTGCTTTAAATGACCACACTTTGGCTCTCCACACTACATTGTGCACTAGACTAAACAACCTGGGACTACATTCATCATTCCTTAAATGTAAACGGAAGCGAAAAAAGAAGTGTTGTTTCAAAGCTGGCTGGCGTAGAACAGGAAGAATTCCAGTTATCTCCCTTTCACCCTTTTCGGCACAGAATTTAAAAATTCGGACGTTAATTTAGATAACCTAATTCAAATCCCTATTAAATCATCAACCTTTGTGTCAACTATCCAAGAGATACCACTGTACATTGCATTATTCAATGCCCAATCAGTAGAATCACCGGAAAAACACACAGAAATAGTTAATTTTTTCAATGATCAGAATATCGATGTCTTTTTCCTGACAGAAACATGGCTAAAAACATCAGGCGATGAACCCAAGTGCGTGGATCTAACACCCACCGGTTACTCCATCAAGTCATTCCCCCGCCACTCTCACGAATGTGGAATTGCTGTCATTGCAAAGAACTCCATGATCAACCGTCTTAACCACACTACAACCTTCAATTTCTACCACACATCGTTTGAACTAGTCCAAACCACACTCACACTGGAACAAAGGTCAGTCCATTTTTTCTGTCTCTGCCGCCCTCCTCCTAGTAGAAAAAACAAGCTGACTGAATCTCTCTTTTTGGAACAGTTTCCGAATCTCCTGGAGTATGGAAGTTCGATAGGTGGCAACCTGATTATTCATTGAGATTTCGACTTTCACTCTGACTGTCCTGGAAACCTATACACATCAAAACTCCTAGATTCCATTCACGTTATCAACCTCAAACAGTCAGTCAGCCGAGCCACCCATAAACATGGTCACATTTTAGACTGGATTCTTTATAGACCTGATGATAATATTCTACAGTCCTCCCCGGTGTCCCGCGAACTTGCATCAGATCACTTCTGCATTATATGCCATCTTGACGTATCAGTCCCTAACCCTCCACCTTTATTTGCTACTAAGAGAAACCTCCGTATGATAAACAGAACCCAACTAATGCATGACATACAAGCAAACCTAAAAGCTAGCTTACCTCCTACAGCAGAACAACTCGATAACTGCCTGTGTTCATTGCTTGACAAACATGCCCCAGCAACCAAGTGCAGAGTATTAATTCAAAAGTGATCTCCGTGGTATAACAGTGTTAGGGACCAGCTTCGCACTGCTAAAACCACCATAAAGCTGAGAGGCTTTGGCTTTCCACCAGACTCACTATTCATAAGCAAATCTATGAAGCTGCTAAGAAGAATGTCACAAACATAGTCCATGCAGCGAAATCAGCCCACTACAGTACTAAGATCACAGAAAGTTCCAGCTGCAAAGAGCTATTCAAGATTACTAACAAGCTAATGTCAAGGAACAAATGTACACCACTACCTTCTCTCTAGTCGACCTTCTGGACCTGTTTGCAAATTTCTTCCGCGACAAAGTACAAACCATCAGAGATAAACTTGACAACACAATTTCAACTGACTCGTCGTCACCATACAATTGCGATACAGAATTTCAGCGGCAACCGTTAGCAGCATTTGAAGCTGTCGCTATGGATTTAGTACGTACAATCGTGAAGAAGAGTGCACCAAAGTCATGTGAACTTGATCCAATTCCAACATCACTGCTGCTTGAGAGCTTAGATCCAATATTGCCTTCACTAACCGATGTTATTAATACCTCTTTCTCATCCGGGGAATTCCCATCATTTTTCAAAACTGCCATTGTAAAGCCTCTGCTGAAGAAACCAACACTCAACCATAGCGATTTAAAGAACTACTGCCCAGTTTCTAATCTCCCATTCATGTCAAAAATCTTAGGAACAGTTGTTTTATCCCAACTTGTATCTCATCTGAATTCAAAGTCTTTTTAGCAATGTACAGTCTGCATATCGCCCTTGCCACAGTACTGAAACTACTCTTCTGAAAGTAGTTAATGACCTTCTCTCTGCTTTGGATAGAAGAAAGATTACAGTCCTCACTCTCCTTGACTTCTCTGCGGCATTTGACAAAATAGACCATGATATATTACTTAGCAACCCCAGTGCAGGGCATATATCCCTTAGAATTGTCACAGTTTTACATGGTCACTGCACTTTTTCCATATGTTAGTAACTTTCTGTATTAAAGACTGATATAAAATATATATGAAATAAAAGCCAATAAAATTATCTTTCTAAATATGTATTACTTGTTAGTGTTATTTATTTGGATTTACACTTTATCGCAGGTTGAAAAGTAAATTACAGGTAATTTACGCTTCCCGCACAAAATCAATACTGCTTTGACCTGTGGTGTAACGTGTGGTTCATTTGGAAAATTATGCGACCGGGTTAATGACTATGAATATTCATGAAAATTTCCAGCCAATCAGAAAATTGAATGATGGTTAGTGCGGAATTTGAAAAATTAAAATATCACAAGCCATGCTGAAGATAAAGTGATGCAAATTCAAGTGCCGATCGTACGCGATCCTCAAAGTTTACAAACATTCTTCACACGTCATTAGATTGTACATATTGTCATCTTTAATTTCATGTATAAAACGTCTGTCGCAAAAGAGATTTATTGTGCCGGATTTTGCTTTAAAGGTAAGGACTTTTGAGTTTTTGTACTTCGCGGAGCATGTACTATGGACGCCATTTTGAATATATTACGATGTTAGTAAACAAACGTTTGTAACCAGTAGTTCAGTGCCATATCGATTAGTAAATGTCCATAATATAGTGCCTACAACTTGTGGCTAACAAATACATGGTTCTAAATCGAGTTTTATCATATATTCTTTTATTTTAAAAGCGATCGTCTTTTGAGAATTTGTCGAGACGACCGTTCTTCATAACCATGCGATATCGCAGTTAACGTCGAATTTAGTTTTCTCGTTCAAATCGTTTAAACAATACAACAAAAAAAAAAAATTCTTTTAAATGATGTGTGAAGAACTACTTTACAGACTAAGATGTGTTTCATCAACAATGAAAACAATTTACAACTCAATTATTTCAACCAAATGGTGACATTTATATTAAAGTAGTAAAATACGAGATTTTCCAATTACCATGACAATAATTAAACTTGAAATTTTATGCATAATCCATGATTAGTAAAGCCTTGGATTTGATACATAGTTACCAGCATTAACTTTATTAAAATTTCTATTTGAATGGTTTTGTTGTGGAGAAAAGAAACATTTTTGATTTAACACCATATATTAACATGTTGCTGTGTGTTAGCACACAAACTATTACAAAATTTAAATATTGGTGAGCTTTTTCTTGAAATAACTTTCCCTGTTGTAAACGTACATCTTCAATAATGGCAAATACGAGTCCAGCATGTTGTTTTACATAAAGCTGGAAAGTTTTATGAATTTATCATTAAAAATAACAACATTACATCAATTTATGTCAAATTTCCTTTTTTTCTGGTGCCATGGATTTATCGCGTGTGACAGTATTATTATAAGGAAAAAGGTGAGCAAATTGATAGAAAATTGGCAACTTTAAAATGTCATAAGTTTACTTCTAGTAGAGATATTTTCAAAATTTAAACTGTTCTATGCTGCTTGAGATGAGATCTATCATTTAACTGTGTTTTAAAAGCAATTAAATGACAATGAAAAATCAGCTGGGGTTGCTATATAATTACTTCACTGATTCCAGCATGTATTTGGCATTCATGATACAGCCTTACTATGGTTCAAGTCCTACTTGGTCAACAGGACACAAATTGTGTCCGCAAATGGAAAACACTCCAGCCCAGTTGATATATGTTGTGGTGTTCCACAGGGGTCTGTCCTTGGACCTGTTGTTTTCATTCTATACACTCAGCCACTCTCAAGTGTCACAGATCATCATCCAGTGTCTCACCAATTGTATGCTGATGACACCCAGATATACAAATCTAGCCACCCAACTGAAGTTGCAGCCACCATCCAAGGTGTAGAGAGGTGCATTTCCGATGTGAAATCATGGATGACATGTAACAAGCTGCAGATGAATGATGATAAAACTGAAGCCATTCTGATTACAACACAAAGACTTTCTCATTCACATCCTTTACCTCAGACAATAAATATCAGCAACACCAACATGAAATTCACACAGTCAGTACGAAACCTAGGTGTTACTCTCGACAGTACTCTCTCATTGCACCAACATGTCATGAACATATGCAAGGCTGCATATCTTGAGCTGAGATGCATCAGCTCCATTCGCAAGTATCTTTCAGTTGATGCCACTAAAACACTTGTGTGTTCATTAGTACTTTCAAGACGAGACTATTGTACCTCAATTCTGTCTGGTTCGTCTCAATATCTACTCCAGAAACTTCAAAAAGTTCAAAACACAGCTTCTTGGATCATCCTTAGAGTACCACAATCAGAGAATGCCTCCCGCCTGCTCTGTACCCTACATTGATCCAGAATTAAACACAAAATTTGTTCTCTGTGCTACGTTTCACTGACGGGCTCAAGTCCAACATACTTATCTGACCTCACCCATGTGTACACACCAGCTTCTCTTCTGACATGCATATTCTCATTATTCCCACTATGAAAATGAAATCATATGGACAACGTTCTTTTGCATACCAGGGCCCAGCAACGTGGAACGAATTGCCCACTGAACTTAGACACAAAGACACAATGATCTCATTCAAGAGTGCTCTTAAAACTCACCTATTTCAACTGCAAGAACAGACTTAAAGACCTAATAATGTTTCCTTACCTTAAATATTTACAGCATGTTTTCTGTTTTCTGTTTTCTAATTTCGTGGTGTTTGTTTTTATTTTTTTAATCATATCATTATATATGTTTTTTTAAGTGTTGTCAAATGTTGCAAAGCGCTTAGAGCTTCTAAAGATTAGGCGCTATACAAACTCCTCATTATTATTATTACATGTATTATTATGAAGGGTTCGCCAAGTACTTTTCAACGTTTGATGAATATGATTACCTCTGGTGTAGATAATTGTGATGCTTACATCGATGATGTCATCATCTACAACGACACCTGGAAAGAACATTCTAGCAACAATTTGGAAATTTTTTGACAGACTCACTGATGCAAATTTGAGAATTAATTTATCCAGAAGTGAGTTCTGCCGTGCTTGTGTAACTTTTCTAGGACATATTGTTGGACATGGACAAGTTAAACCTATAGATGCTAAGGTCAAGGCTATCTCTGAATTCCCTGTGCCTGTCAGTAAAAAGCAACTGATGCAATTTTTAGGTATGGCTGGATACTATTGGAAATTTTGTTCAAATTTTTCTAATATTGCTGAACCCCTGACAAATTTATTAAGCAAGAAAAACAAGTTTCTTTGGACTGAAAAATGTCAGGAGGCTTTTGACAAGTTAAAGGCCATACTTAAAGTTGCATCAGTTCTTACAACTCCAGATTTCAGTCAATCTTGTAAACTATCAGTTGATGCAAGTGATGTTGGGGTTGGAGCAGTATTGATTCAAGAAGAGAGAAATGGTGTTGATCTTCCAGTGTGCTAATTTTCGAAGAAGTTAAATACACACCAGAGAAATTACTTAACAATCGAGAAGGACTGTTTGGCTTTAATTTTGACATTACAGCATTTTGAAGTTTACCTTAGTTCAGCTCCTTCTCCGGTTGTTGTGTTTAGTGATCACAACCCCCTTACTTTCGTCGACAAGATGAAAAACAAAAATCCAAGATTATTAAGGTGGAGTTTGTTGTTACAGGAATATAATCTTGACATCAGGCACATCAAAGGAAAAGACAGTTTAATAGCAAATGCACTTTTCTTTGTATAGAAATATTATTTCATGTACACTTTATCTAATTCATAAGAGTTCTTCTTATGTAATTTTTTTTTACCTCGTGTAATTAATATATGATAAAAAGAAAGCTTTATTTTATAAATCTTTCTTTTTCTTTATGGGGGGAAGTGTTACGTATATGTAATTTAATTACTTCTGTGTTAGTTTTAAATTCTCTTTTATTTTATTTTTATTTCATTACATGTTATTATACAATAACTTTATTCACTGGAATTGACATTTTTTTTCCAGAAAATTCAGTTCAGTTCTTTTTAGCCTGATTAAAACACAGTAGCGTTG
This sequence comes from Megalonaias nervosa, assembly GCA_016617855.1. Classification (NCBI taxonomy): domain Eukaryota; kingdom Metazoa; phylum Mollusca; class Bivalvia; order Unionida; family Unionidae; genus Megalonaias; species Megalonaias nervosa. The sequence goes on from JAECUM010030976.1 coordinate 14,512, forward strand.
CTACATTTGTATTTTTAGCTGACATAGTTCCTGACCTTGATTCTATATTGGTAAACACAGAGTGAAAATCATTGGTCATAATCAAGGTCATACTTGGCATGTATGTTAGTTTGAGTAAACAACCTTTTTTTTTTAATTCATTTCCAGTGTGGGAATCATTGATTTTTAGCTAAGGCTATACTAGAGTATGTGTTAATTGACTTGTAGTTTTATTTGCACCACTCGGACTAAGTGATCATGGGGTCTAAACTGCGTTTCAAATAAGGGTTAAAACAGATATTTTATTGTGGATTTAGTCAGTTGTAATTAATACCTTCTGAGCTCAGAGGTATTTTGTGTTGTGACCAGTTCAAGTTAGTTTATTTTATTTAAAATAATTTATTCACCCTGAAAAATACTCTTCTTCATCAAAATTGTGTGTCTGTTTTAAATTTCTTTTTTATTTTATTTTTATTTCATTACATGTTATTGTAATGATAACTTTATTCACTGGATTTGATATTTTTACAGAAAGTTCAGTTTGTTAAACCTGATAAATATGCAGTTAGTAGAAACATTGTACCTTTTGGTGACCTAGATTTCAGGGCCAGTTTAGCTCTGTTGTAAACAACTTTTTTAAAAAAATTTTTAATTATTGAATCTTATAGTAAGATTCATTCACTAGAATCGAATTCGTCCACGGCGGATGTGATAGCCAGCGTGTGGTGTTACTATGCCGCTTTAACTAAGTGATCACATGACCCCATCATGGGGATCTAAATTGCGTTGTAGTTAGAGTTAAAGTGATGTTTCATAGCGTTTTTTAGTCGTAATTCATACCTTCGGGCTCTAAGGTATTTATTTTGTTGTTGCCAGTTTGATTTAAATTTTTCTATTTTTAGGAATTAATAATTTATTTCCCAGGAAAATACTTGTGCTCATCAGAATTCTTGGACAAAGACATTTACTGAAAATTATTCAGAATTCTAAAGCTGGAATATTATTCTTGGTGGTTCAACAAGGAACTGTTGACACGATAACACAAAGCAGGTTATAGAGGACGTCATTGCCTTCCATCTTGGAGCTTCATGGGGATTCGAACTTTGATTCACTTAGAACTTTTAGTGATAGGACTTATATTTTTAATTTTTGGATTTGATTCATAAACCGTAAGTCCTTTTTCATATTTTTACCTTGTTTTTCTAGGGAAATAAATTATTTTGTTAAATTTACAAAGCTTGTTGGCTTCACTCTGTTCTTTGTTACTTTTGTACAAGCCTAGACACATAACACAATTGACTCAAGGATCAAAAATATAGTTATATTTGTAATATTCACCATTAATTTGTGACCGATACAACCATTTTGCAGTATGAAGATAACTTTTTATATTTTGTCATGAATAATGAAAAAATGTTAATATCATTAAAGTCATAACAAGATTAATCGGAATATTTCCACATAAAAAAAAAATACAATAGTAAACTGGTATAGAGGTAATACCACACACCTCTTCCTATACACGAACTACTCTTCTAATTACTAGCCAAGACTCCAAGGTTACTTAAAGCTTGTGACTTTCTCCGACGGAAATCTGACTTCCTGAGGTAGACCATGATGATTGCTTCTGAAGTTGATTTTAAGAAAAGTGAATTGTTTTGAAAGAATCTAGCTTATATCAACTCCTTTTATTACCTTTACTCTGATATAAAAAAATATTTTGTTTTATGTCTTTAATCCTCAGATACCCTGACAGTATGCATGTGGTTTTAAATTAACAGCAAATTCCATTGAAGAGAATTGGTTGTAGCACACATTACACATAAGTTTGTTTTTTTTACTGACAATGCTGATTAAAGTTAAAGCATATTTATTTACCTTTGAAAAACATGCTTTTGAACATAACCTATAATTAGTAACATTTTTATTTTAAAGGAATACTGTTCAGCATTTTGAAACCACCATGCAGTTTCCTAGACATTGTGGATCATATAAAATCATCCCATTCACATGTACATGCAGAGCATCCAGTTGTATTATCAATTTCAGGGGTTGGAATATTTATCATCCAGCACCTTGGGACAGCCAAAAATTATGTTAAAATGAATAATGTAGTGCCCAAATTACCTCCATACAATTGCATAGTTGAGTACTGACTGATTTCTCTCAGTAAGAAGCTACACTAATCCACATGCCCCATCTACTCGTTATCTGATGAAATCATTTTCAATTTTACCCGTAAAGAAACTACAAACAAATGCTTATTTTTTATCAACAACCAAAGATATGGTAGCATTATCTTTCATCTTTGACTTGACTCACTGAATGCCTATGCTTTTCAGTGGAAGAAATTGGCACTTAGTGTTGAGTATGTTACAGTTATTTCAGTTGGCTTACTTCCACTAAAGGTATGTGGCAAGTATATAGATTCAAACCAGACACAATCGTTGTTACATACCATATGACATCTAGCTTGTAGGGAAAAGACAAAAGAAAGATCCCATGTTGCCATGTTGATGGTTTAGACATGGGAATAATAGTATCAGATTAACAATAACATGAGCCATAATAATTTAAACTTGGACAGTGTATCCCCTAGGGGTGCACGATTGAGAGTCAAAAATCCCCTCTATATCAGAACTGGGATTCAGGCTGAGTGAAAAACAAACTTGGGGGTCAAATTAAAAATGTGGGGGTGAAACAAATGAGAGGGTAAAGGGAAACACTGCTTGGAGAAACATAATATATAAATAGTTTTCTGGTCAGTGGTGGACAACAAAGATACAAAGTCTTGTTATCTATTCATTATAGCTCAGGGCTGATTTATTGGACTGCAGAACACCATCAAAAAATGAAATTTTTTTGATTATCTTTTATTTGCTGATCTTGATCACATTAAACAATTGTGCCAACATGTGTGACATTTTCCATTAGCAGGACTGATGGTCAGTTACAAGTATATTATGTTATAGAAATGTTAGGGCAATTACAATAATTTCGTGGGCGACTAGAAAATGTGGCTATGCAATTTTTGTAAGCTATTTTGCCCAGAGACAGCTGTTGTATTTCTGAATTTGTTTCATAATGTTCATGTACATGCATGTAGTAGTAATAGTAGTAGTAAATGTTGCCCATAGAGCATGGACTGTTTTATGTCCATGGTTCCCAAATTTTATCGCAGTGCACCCTCATGGGAGCACTTTTTCAACAGAAAAAAAAATATGCCTTCAGCTTTCCATTAATGGATGCCAGCCTATGTCTTTGTTGGTTCTAGCAATGTCCAAAGTAACAGAAGGTGATACAACTGTAAAACGACAGTGCACATCTGTTTTAAAACAATGTAGTTGACAATGAAAGCATTCAGAGTCTGTGCTAGTAGTTGCTAGGTAAACTGATTGATGGCTGCAAGTGTAGCATATGTTTGAGGTTATAGTCACCAATATGGCAGGGAAGATTTTTTTTTTTAGGTTGACAAAAGTGACTAAGTTTATGCAAATACACAATGTATCATTTACTTAGTTTTTAGTTTGAAAGAATATTCAGAAAACATTTTTATTATAATTAATGCTGGTAGATAGTGAGTGTACCCTGAAGTTAAATAAGAGAGTGAGATTTGGAACAGAAAATTCCATGGTGCAGCTCATTTCAGGTTAATCAAATAATATTTTCATGAGTTAGCAGTACCTGAGCACATGATAAAGCTTTTATTGCAATAATGAAAGTTTTGATGGAAAGTGTGATAGTACAGTGCAGACCACAAGGCTAAAGTAGCAAAACTGTTCAAGCAACCAAGATTATCTTATTGTTTTAGCACAGTTAGTGCATTATGTGCTATTATTTTCATTTGTCCATCTAAAATGGTGCATGTCCCCCCGATTTGGCAAGATGGCGACAGTGTTCCCAGCCCTTTCAGTCCAATATGCAACACTAGTAGTAGTATGAAACAATACTACAGTGATCCATGGGATGTTTTACCTAACTTGTTTTTATGGGTTTAATGCAATTTTTCAGCACATTTTAGACTATACATGGTGGTTAGTATATTTTGGTAGAGGAAGAGCCCATAGGTAATCTAGGAAGAGTCACAGACCCACAGAAAGCCATTGGCAAGCTTTTTCACATACCCACACTGGCTGAACCCAAGACTCAAATCCACACAGTTTACCTAACTTGTCAAATATATTCAACAAAGTTTTATTTTGCATATTGGATCCTGTCGTAAGAAGTAAAAGACTTGAGCGGATGAAAGAAGTACAAGCTAAGGTACATACATGATTGCAGTCAACTGTTCAGTAGTATTCCTAAGTGGCAGATTGGGTGGAGAGTTTGAATTTCAGATTATTTCAGTTAAATGGTGCCATTTCAGTTATTGTAAACCATGTGCACATATAGAAATTTAAGTAAACATTGCATCCTTAAGAGAGGGCCTAGAAAGACAACAGAAGAGAGAATGTCCCACTAATTCTATCTCAGTACTAGTGTTCTAATAGTAGAGTGAGACAAATGTTTTAATGCTGTTTCATTTGTGAAGGTAAACCCAACCCACTGTGATGGCAACACAGGTACCAACAGTGCCACTGTTGTTGGGACTGCGAAAGTTAAGGTGGTTGGTATGGTCATCTAGATGTATTAGCTCGAAGCTCAGGACATGGTCACATTCTTTAGATGGCAGCACCAAAGAAATGGCAAATGATGAAATCCAACTAACAAAGAAGAAGCCTCCAGCAGAGAGAATCTATGACACTCCAACATCAAAAATAGCCATGGAAAAACAGGTATCCTTAATCTCTTAAAGATAACATCAACATGATGATGATGAGTTTTGAAGCTCAAAAGATTAAAGACTAGAAGTGCTTATGGGATGGCCTGTTGATTGTTTTCTAACCATTCATTAGCACAAATTAATTATTGCAATTCCACCTAAAATACTTGGAATAGTGCAGTGAAACTTGAAACACATTCATCCCAAGGTGTAGTTGATTATAAATGAAAATGGTACTTAATGGACATCAAGTATGACGTTACAGTGGTCATCTTGAAAGTGTTGTGATCGATTCTTGTCCAGAACAGTGGGTCCTGCAATCCACATGGTTTTTTCACTAATTCTTACAATGTCTTGTTGGTCCTGAATGGAAAAAGTGGAAGCCATGTCGACATGGGGTTTTCACCAGAAGACCTTGTATGATACAGTTTCTACTTGTCCTGTGTGAAAATAGTGCCAATCTGACAGTCACTTTGGATACATCCAGTGTGGTTATCTAGTATGGTCACCATACCAGTCATTTTGAACATCTTGTCACTACTACTTATGAATGGATGGTCATATCAATATGTGGTTTTAACTAAATTTCTTAGGGTGTTGTGTTGGTCATAAATGAAAATGTTGCTGATTTGAGAACTAATATCACAACCATTACAGCCATCTTGAAAATCTTATTACACTGAAGAAACGGAGAGTCATATTGACATGGAGTTTTCACCTGAAGACTTATTCTGGTGTCTTTTTGGTCCTAAGTGAAAATGATGCCAATATGACATCCAGTAAGGCCATCATGACAGTCTTCTTAGCTGTACTGGTCATGGACCAGGAGAGCTTATGAGATAGTCTGTTGTCTGTTGTCAATCCAGCCATCCATTAGCACAAGCTTGTTATTGCTACCTCCATGTTGCTACCCCTCCATGGAGGTTTGCCATGTAACTTTATACATTCATTGGTCTTATTATCTAGTTGGTCTTAAATGACAGTGGTGCTGCCTAGACTTCCAATATGGTTGTTATAGCAGTCATCATGAAAATCTTGTTATTGCTATTCCTTCTGACTAGATGGTCATATCAGCATGGAGTTTTCACAGAAAGACTTAATATAATGTCTAGTTGGACCCCATTGAAAATAGTGCTGATCTGACTTCCAGTTTGGGCTTCACAGCAGCTATCTTAAAAATCTTAAAAAATCTATTCCTACATGAATAGAATATTGTCTTGGATGGAGTAGTGGCATAATCGACCTTTTCAGCAGCCATATTTTTTTCCTACTTTTCATACTTTTTGTTAGACTCTCTACTGTCCTTCCTTTTTTAAAATTTTCTTGTCATCTCATAAAAATTGTAGTTTTGCTAAGCACATAATAAGAGGTTTGTTTTGCGTCTCCATATATATCCTCTCTTTAGCAAAAGGAAAGGTTTGCTATCCAGTTACATTGACTATCTTTAAATCCCATCTGAGCACATGTCCATTTGGCGTGATAATACATACAGGTTGGGAGGAAGGTGAGCTGAACCCAGTAACACGGCAGTCAGAAACCCATCAGGAACAAGTTACCATGCAGAAGCTTTGTGGGCCATGAAAGTTGCTGCTTCTGGATTTTCTTATAGTTGTGATGAAACCCCACAAGTTTTTCAAACTGTTTTTTGGTTCAGTGTTTGAAGATTTTACAAGGAGCAAAAGTAAAATTTCTTACATGCTTTCTGATGGACTTGGCAATACTTAAGGATAGAAATTTCAGAGAAAATAAATAATAGTAAAATACCATACCTTTCAGTTTGATGAACATTGAATGCTCATTTAAAAGGAGCAGTGTCATCTGATTTGATTCTGGTCAAATGAGACTGAGGAGGTTGTGACTCAGTTCTTTAAAGCTGTTATGGTTGGTCATGCGAAAAGGATGTGTGACAGGCACTGAATGACATACTGCTAGAAGAAGAGTACCAACTGTCTCCATCTCAGTGTATTAGGAAGTGATAGCTCTAATGTTAATAAGACAGTATGATACTGTTATCATCCCATTTGAAAAGCAAAGTTTTTTTCCATATGCACTACAGTATATACTCATGTATAAACCAACCTCCAAAACTGAATAGATATGACAAGAATTGAGCATTTGTGAGTTGCTGTAACACTACCTCTCCCTTTTGACTTGATTATTGTTTCCTTATGCATTATTACATTAGACTTTTTATATCAGTGCACCACTAATTTCATTTTTATTTTGCATTGAAATTGTAAAAACCAAACTAATTAAAATATTATCCCAGCATGACAACTATGAACATCAATAGGGTTTGATTCAACGCTTGCAATTAGGCTAGTGAGTGTATTTACATAATGGTGCCACTGCATGTACATTGTAGGTTTGAACATGCGCTGAATGAAGTACTTTCTGCTGAATGAAGTACATCCCTTGGATATGAATCATGGGCACCACTGCACTGAACTTTAATGATAAATCCAAAATACAATAATGAAGTTTCAGAAATAATGCTTCGAAAATTATGCTAATACCATAAAAACTGAGTTGTAGTTTGCTTTGATGTAAGCAACCGTACACCCCGTTTTACAAAACTACAGTAATCATGCAAATATTACGGAGTGAAAGTTACACATCAAAGTACTGGTATAGTTGTCTGTCAAAATTCCCTCTTAACCCAAGCCAGTTTCAGGATTTTAATGATTAATTGGCCTGTATTGCTGTCAGAAAACAAAAGACTAGCTGAAGTGTTATCTGGAAGAATGCAATTAGGTTAAAAAAATTTATAAAGTAAAATCTGCATCTAATATGTTTGGGAATAAACAAGGATTAAAGTGACGCTAGGCATGATTGGCACTGTGTAAGTGCTGTACATTATAGTACAGCCTGGTCTTCCGACCCGTGAATTATGAAGCCTTTTTTTACCTTTATTTAATTTTGTGTTGGAGAAATCAGAAAATATGTACATGCAAAATAATAACAAAAGCAATCATAGTAGTTTATACAAGTTTAGTAAATGTTGGAACACTGAGAATGTTTTTGTTTTTCACATGCATATATGTCTTAGGACATGGAAAAAAATGAATTTTTCGTGTCCCAAGATTTATAGCCATTATTGCAGTCAACCAAAAAATCTTAAAAACTTTCAAGTTTAGACCTTGGCATGCAGATAAGCTGACCCCCCCCCCCTTTTCTTCCAGGCCTTTATTTTTTCTTGAATTATTCGGCTTATATGCGAGTATATATGGTACTTGTTGTTCACAATGCCTGAAGATAAAGTCTTGGGATATTTTGGAGAATAGGCAGAGTTTTAGATCTATTTCACTGGTTTATGTTATACATTAGTCAGAAGGAAGATTTCATGAATACCTTGGACTTGAAGATGATCTGTTCATAAGGCATGTTCAGTGCAAGTGGCTCACTCCTTTACTGGTTCTGATTTAGGCAGGATGCTCTGTATCAATACTTTCTGCAAGATTTACTGGAAAAAGCAACAGAAAACAAATCTGAGAACCTTCAGATAAAGAAATAAAAGTTTGAAAAAGGTGGTAATCATTATGAGGTCACTGTTTGAGATATCTTTGGTCTTGCTTAAAAAAGAATCTCTGATTTTTATCCTCTGTGAGGAGGCAATCATGATGCTAAAGAAATTCATACTCAGGCTCATCAAAGTTGCTGTTATTGATAATTTAAGTGAGAAAAACTTCTGAGTGTACCTTGGAATGTGCCTACCTCTTGACAAGTCTTGTTCAAAATGCACTGTGCTTTCATCAAGAAATGGCATCTAGACGCACAAGAAGGCTTGCATAAAGGTTACTAAATATCACCAGTGGAACAGGTACAACTAAATTGACTGCATGATTAACATGGCTAACTCTATCAACATACCATATATATTTGCATATAAGCTGAATTATTTAGGAAAAAATAAAGGCCTCGAAGATGGGGGGGGGGTCGGCTTATCTGTGGGCCAAAGTCTAGACTTGAAAGTTTTCAAGGTTTTTTTTTTGCTACTGAAATGACTGTAAATCTTGGGACACAAAAAAATAATTTTTCAATGTTCTAAGACATATATGCATGTAAAAAAAATACATTCTCTGTGTCTTACTAAACTGTTTTAAAAACTATCATTGCTTTTGTTATTATTTTGCATATGCATATTTTCTGATTCTCAGAGTTATTCTTTTTCAGTAATATTTGCGATCCTACAAATTGAGATAATCCTTTTGAAAAGGTACAGGTTTAATTGTGCAAGGCACTTAACCAGCATGACTGTTAATATTCATGAAGAATGGTAATACTAAAGGCTAAAATGATGAATGTAGATTGACTAAGATCATCATCAGTCTATTTTAGTTTTGTGTTTTGGCTAAAAAAAAATCATAATTTTCCACACACTGGAAAGCTGGATGTTTTGGTGTCTCCTTTGTTTATAACTGCTGGATTTGTCTTTTGTTTTCCGACAGCATTACAGGCCAGTTAATCATTAAAATCATTTGTTGAACTCTTTCTGAAACTCCATGGCTTTCAGGTTATAGGCAGAAGACCTAAATTGCTGGATGCCTAACTCGTGTATAAATTGCTGGAAAATACTAGACATAAAATTTGAACCCTAATCAGATTGGACAGATTTGGAAAGGCCAAATTGAGTAAAAAGCCTTATCAAATCTTTTACTATGGTTTTAGTTTTAATATTCCTCAAAGGAATTGCCTCTGGGAATCTTGTGGATGCACACAGTATGGTCAGCCAGTATTGCCTGACTTGATCATAGGTAAGGGACCTGCACAAATTTCTATTATTCTGCTAAGTGGTTCATCAAATGTAGGATTAGGTTGCAGATGAACCTTAGGTATCTTCTGATTGAGTTTTCCTACCATTTGACAAGATCTGCAATATTTACAAACATCACTTTTAACTTTTGGCCATTAGAAATGATTCAAGATCTTGTGATAAGTCTTATTTATCCCTTTATGACCTGAGCCAAAGGAATTTTATGGGCTAAATTTAGAATTTCCTGTCAATATGACTTTGGAACTACAGTTTGATAGCTTACTGACCACTTGTCACCAGCAGGTGCCATACCTCAGGTGGTCTCCATTTCCTCATAAGGACCCCATTTTTAACAAAATAACAGTCAGTTACTACGGTGGCTTCATTTTCACCATTAGCCCTCTGAAACAAACAGGAGATCTCAGGATCTTGTCCTGTTTGACAACAAGTGATTGTTGTTTGTCACTCAGATTAGAATACAGAGAATAAGTAGTAAAAAGAGGATCACTGTGATCAATAAATGTGTATTTAGAAAATCAACTAAAGGAGTATTTTCCAGATCAACATCATTCTCAAGAGCTTTCTATGCCATAGCTCTAGGAACTGCAGCAAGCTGGGTATAATCAGGGATTTCATTTCAATTGGATCGACTTTCAGATTCAAACAAGGTTTGTCAGTTACAAGTGGATTAACCACAACCTTATCTCCAGCCATGTCATTGCCTACTAATAAATAAATACCCTTGATGAGTAAAGACATAACTGTTCAGACTATCACCAAGTCTGACGTGACAAATTTACACAATGGAGAGGAACATTAACAAAGCTGCACTCTACTTCCTGAATAAGAACACTTTCATTGGAAGAAGACTTCTCAGAAAAATGTAAAGTACCTGATTATTAGAGACTCTGAGAAGCTCCTGTGTCCCTTAAAATTTAAATAGGGATAGGATTGGCCGAATCAACCCATGAGTGATATTGAACCTTTCGACATGAATGGTTCATAATTGTCCATAATAAAATCAGACTGGGGTTTGTTTGACCCAACAAATGTTTTGCTTTCAATATATGACCATGACCTTGACCTCTTAGAAATAAGAGCATTTGGAAGAGCTATCTTGATTCTGTTGCTTATTTTTTCAGTCTGTAGCAATCAGAAATAACATGCCCTTTCTTCTTACAGTAGGTACACATAAGAGGAAGAGATAAGGATTTCTGATGAGTCTTATCAGAAAGTTGATTGCTAAAAGATGCGGTAATATGAGATTTGGAAGTGCTTGTGTGACACTGAAATGGCTTTTTACCAATAAGCTGCTGAATGGAAGACTTACTGACAGAAGAAACTTTTCCTAATCAGTGTAGATCTTGACATCACTGTGGAATTCATGAACTCATCAACTAATATGTGTTTTCTAATGCTATCATAATCTTTATCAGTCATTTTAGAAAAGCACTACCTATCAAATTGTCATGCTTTATCCCATGCAAATTTTTTGTGAGTTTGGTTGGTTGATTTTCTACAGTTTCTAAACCCTTGTTGTTATGCCTCAAGTACCAGCTCATAAGCCTTAAGATATATTCCATAACCACATCATAATCAGCACACTGTTGTACTGTTAGAGAAATATAAATAACAAGAGCTCTGTTAATATGTACACTTTGTAATATTAGAGCCCAGTGCTCCCTTGGCCATTTCATATTCTCTGCAATTTTCTGAAAATGAAGAAAATATTAATCAACTTCTTTTTCTTGAAAAGGGGTACTAACTTGATATTTCTGTTAACATCAAAACCTCAATTTGTATGTAAAAGGGGGTAGTGCTTTCCACTTGCCAACTCTAATTCTTTTAATCTAAATTGAAATTCCCTTTCTTTACTCTTTCTCTCTTCATTTCTCTTTCTTCCTTTTTTCTTTGCATTTGTATTTACATTTGCCTATCTTTTTTCTCTTTTACCTCTCTTTCTTCTTTCTGCAGTTGCATTTTTCTTTCATCTTTCTGTACTGCATTTACATCTCTTCTTTCTCTTTCTCCAATTGCAAATGGTGCTGAAACAGCATTTAAAGGAATATGAACGATTTACCCAGATTTATCATGATGATGACATAGATGAATATGAACCATTTACCCAGATTTGTCATTGACCTCCTGATATTGATATGTTTTCCAAATTCTCACCCCAAACTTCTTGCTAACTAGAAACCTGATACTGGTAACTGCAGACTGTGTTACTTCCTCTACTCAGCTTTATAACTTTCTTTCCGACACCACCATCCCTTTGTACCCAGCCTTCATTTTCATTTTGCTTTGCAAAATTGTTATTAATTAAGCTACAGTACAGACATATCCTGTAGTGTTATTATATGTATAAGAAATTCTTAAATGTAAGATCAACTTTTCTTCTAATCAAAATATAAGCCCTGTTTCTTGGAAGTACTATATACATATATCTTAGAATAACTAGTTAACACTAACTATCTCAATTTCCAAACAACAGTAATAATAACAACTTTATTTAAAGAGGGTAACACAATTACTAATCTACCTTGAGGCCCTCATAGAAAGTAATTTATTTTAGCTGCATCTCTGAAGCCACTGGATATATTGTGTTTGGGAGAAGAAAATAGAGTGGGCATTTCTAATCTCAACTGGAATACTATTCCAGAGCAAAGTTTGAGAGTATTGGAAACTTTTTTTTAAATAATTCCATATTTGGTTTGGGAATTTTATACTGTTCGGTAGTCATGGATCACAGGTGAGGAGTATTGCCAGGTAGCCTATACTGGAATAGTGATTGTAAATATTCAGGAGTACTATTATTGGATATCCTGTACATTAATTGTAAATAATGACAAGGTGGAGGTGGACAGAACAAATCAGTTTACATCAGTACAGCAATAATATCATGTTATTGTTCATCTTAAATTTTTCCATCACAAAATATGTCCACATTTTCTTTCTGCTCTGTTTAGTTGAGTACTACCATATACATACACATGCATGACTGTAGATTCGCATGTGCACAATATAGCAAGCAAAGTTGACTTTACATGACAGAGACAATATGGTTGTGAATATTTCTAAAATTATGATCATAAGAAATAACAATGACTTTTTAAAAGACTTTTGTCTTGTATGGTCAGATACATCATGTGTCACATCTGCTTCTATACACCACACCTTTATTTTTTTTTATAAAACATCAGAATTCTCAGATTATCACTATATAACGATCAGTTCTGTCCTTTTTTGGCCATCCTACCATGAACTTGGTAAAATGAACACTTTTCCCCAGAACATGTGTACACATTTTTAATTAGTACTCAATATTCATGTCCTTTTATGCAGTTTAATACTGCTTTATCCATTTCCCATTCCCTGGGTCAGAAATTATTTCAAATTCAGCTAATTCCACTATTGACAAATGCTACATGTTCAAAGGCCTAACTGTCAATTATTCTGTAAGAGTGAAAACCAAACAAGACAATCATAAACCATTCTTGTAATGAAAAAAAAAAAAACAACCTTAAAACCAATGGTCCTAATAAGTGGATCCAATTTTCACAACTTTGACAAGAATTGGCTCATGGCTTGCACTGAGCTGGCCTCACAAATATAAAAACGAAGACTTAGAAAGGACAATAGTGTGGTTCTCTTTCTTTATTTTATTTGTTTGTTTCTCATCCCAAGCATGTAATTATAGGTGGTATTTCATTCTTTTACTTAATGTGGCTGAGTGGGACATCATGTTACATGTCTGCGACATGATGCCCCAGTGCGACATCACTTTAAACTGCCTTACTGCAGACATCATAGCGATTTGACTGAAAAATTGTTACAGCTACGTTAAAAATCCAAATAACACACATGTATTCTTCTACTGATGATGTGGTTTGCCCCTGCATTTTCTTTTTCACTTGAAAGTTTTATGTATATGAAACTCGAATTCAAAAATATCCTGGGCACAAACATATCTAGGTCAGAATTGGATGGATTAAATCCTAGATCTTTAGTTATACTGATATTTTCTGGTCAGTGTCCTGAAGACCATTTGAGCTAAAGCTTAATGTTTTGCCTGCTGCAATGAGGGTGCTGTCTATCAAGTTGTTTATTTTAGCAACAGAGAGCTGATTTAACTTGTTAACACTGCCAGGATCCCCTTTCTGCATAACTGTAGAGAATAACAGTTCTAGGTTAGTTTGACCCACCCATGTTGAATTTGTCAGAGTGGTCACAAAGTACAGCCTCAGGCCTTACTTTTTTAACCAAAGCCTGTGACTGGTTATGATTCAGTTTGATCTCTTAGTGTTGGATTTAGTGCTTGATAGGTAGTAATGTTACCTTTCACTTCCACTAAGCACCTAGACCCGAAAATATTGAGTTTTGCTGAAAGATAGGCCACAGGTTCTAACAAATTAGTGCCTGCTCTTGCTTTGATCCTATTTTAACCTGAACTGTTGTTAGAGATCTTGATATGGTTATATTACACATTAGCCTTGCCAGATTTGACTTCTTTTCTAAATGTGACATTCCCACCACTGATATGCCACTTGTGATCCTCTGCAGTTATTTGCATAATCTATCTTTGCTGTTTTGGTTGTGCAAGAAATCTGTGCCTAATATGATTGAGTAACTGAGGTTTTCAGTTACTTTAAATTTTTGTATTGACTCAGAGTGATCCACCAGTAAGATAGTATCACCTCTTCTTTAGTAGTAATACCATTTCCATCTTCAGCCCATAAATTTACCAAATCTGAATTTTCTAAAGAATATTCATTAGATAAACCTATGTGTCTGTATGCCCTCTCTGAGATGCATGACACCCTTTGCACCTGTATCTATTAAAGCCTGAAATAATTGTCTACCTGTTCTTATATTTATCATGCTTCTGTCGAAGGTACTGTTATATGCTGTATTTCCTTTACCTTTATGCCATACGTTTTCCTCATTGTTAGCTAACTTTAGTCTCCTATCCCTGGGGATTTATGTTCAAGGCCCTGGGTAGGCTTATATCCATATCTTCATTTTACTTATGGTGGTGTGTATGGCACAGACCGACATGCAACCTTGGTATGCCCCATAACTATTACCATGATGACACTTCTGCCTGAAATGACCTAAACGGCATAAAATCACTGACAACTAACATGTAGTCTTTTGGAAGTCGTTCTTGTTCATCTCAACAAGGAAGATAATAGCATACAAACAGATGACAAGTATATGTCTGTTTTCTGCACTAGAAATACAACCAAAATGTCAACATGTATAAAATGCAACACCCTACTACAGACATGCCTTCAAAACATGAATCAAGTTGATACGTGCATCGATAATGTCTTATGTCATAGGCTGTATATTTTGAATCATATCCACATGTGGCACAGATATTTCATTTCACCCCTGATGGAAAGCCCAGTCAACATCGGGTTTGCACTGAAACATTTCTTATGATGTCTAGTTGGTCCAAATGAAAATGTTATTTACATCCAATATGGCCACCACAGCAGCCATCTTGAAATATTGTTATCCATGTGATGGGTAGCGATGCACTAGGTAAGGAAATTGGTTAAAGTGACTATATAATTGATTCTTGATTTGTGTAATGGTTTTGTTGGAAATTTGTTTCTGCACATTCCAGCTGCAAGGGATGAATCATACATGAAAAGCATGGTTACCTGCAGACATTCAGACAGTAAATTTTGATTGTCCAGTTAGGAATTCCAGAATTCTAATTAAATTTAAATGATTATCAATAGTATATTAAATTTTGTTGCCAAATGTCCAACAAAATTATTCATTTTAATTTGTCAGTAATGATATAAAAAACATGGTTCAGTAGTATCATTTTTTTCACAGGCCACAATATTTGTGGTTTTGTACAAAAAAAAAGCTTTTTCATTGGTACCCATTACTTAAATTTGTGGTTTTGCCTATCAGTGTTTGAATTTTGGTAGATGTTTAATTTTGTGGATTAGCCTCAGCAAGTACCCCACATATAGAATACAAAAGAACAAAACTATGCCAACAACAAACTTCAGTCACTTAAATCTTCAGTCTTTAAAACAAAATCTCTACCACCTGTATGAACACAAATCAGACACCTGTCAAAATCAATCACTCAGACCCAACATCAAATAGAGACAATTCATTCAGTTACATTAAGTTGACCAGTTAATACAATATATGTGTATGATCTCTTCCCTAAAATGCTCCAGGCAGTTGCACCATCAGTTACTCTAGTATGACCATGACACCAACACAGTGGCTTATTAGTAGTAAAATGCAACTTAGATCCCCGTTGTTTTGGATGTCATTATTCGATATGTGAACCAAACACATGAACAGCTGCTCCTTCCCCAGTGTAATTGGCAAGTAGTGTCGACATTTGAGCCATCAGAACATGAAGATGCTAATATTACGACACTATGATCTTAAACTAAGCAACAGAAAAGAGCAAACAACCAACGATTTTTTAAAAATTCAACAAACAATTTATTTCCCTAGAATACAAAGTGAAAAATGTAAAACATGAATTAAATCCCAAATAATCCTAGAATTTCTAAGACAAGTCCTAATGATTAAAGTTTTGAATAAACTTAAGTGGTTTTACAAAATAAATCCAAAACTGAAAGTGTTGATGTACCTGCAGTGGTCTGTATTGTAATGATGTGCCATCAGTCTTTTGTTGAATCCGAATAATCCAGTCCAAGAATATAGCCTTATTTTAATTTCACTATAAATATGTCTTTATTTCCAAGAATTTTATTTATAGCACATTGTATTTCCAAAAAAAAATAACTTGAATTAGCATTTTCTGTATAATAAAAAAAAAAACACTTTTTCCAAATGGAAAATTTCGATCTTGAAATAATGATAAAATTTTTGTTATAATTTGAAGGTCTTTACTAAAATTATAATATGAAATGTGGTAAACAACAGGTAGACCTGGCATTTAATTGGGTGTTTTGAATGTTCAGGGCTCAGATTGCCATAAACATGTTTACAAAATCAAAATCAATGATTCAGGTCAGGTAGAAAATGAACTTGATCTTGAACAAGGTCAAGTTCAAAATACAATTATGCATAGCATACAATAAATAAAAAAGTTATAAACAGTGCAAATTAAATATACATAACACTGTCTAAATTGTTTGAGCCTGCCTCATGTACACGTTCAAACCACTAGACTTTACTTAAAATGTAATCAATCAAGCTGATTCATGCTGAAAGGATAATTGCAACTCGCATGAAAATGTGTGAAACATTAGACTAATTGTAAATGTCATTGAGAATGCTGATTTGTTTAATACAACAGTTTCAGGGTTATTTACCTGACAGACATTTATGTGTACCAGCAAATGTGATTGACATGATGTTAATACAGTGGTTTTGTTCAAAAGTGAGGTGTGAGCTTCAGTAATATGAAGTCATTAGTGTATATACCTTGTGTTTAATTTTGTAATTGTGTTTCAAACAATAGTTTAAGTATTTTGATCTTGTTGTTCATTGGGATCAAGCATGCAGGACAAAATGAGACATGCCTTTGCAAGGATTTGCCAATTTTTCGATAACAGTTTCACTTGAATGAAGAGTCAGTTTAAAACAAATTATTAAATCCAATTTTCATATATTTGTTGTGTATATTTAATTTGTATTGTGTCTTTTATTTTTTTGTTTATGATTATAGATTGTAAAGGTCTACCTGACTAGTGACATTGATTTTGTAAACAACATATTGCATAGCTGAGATTTGTCTGTCATTGTGGGTTTTGTACGAAGATAATAGTTGTAAACAATGTTACTTAAGTTTGAGTTCTAGATACAGCCTTGATTCTGACCATAGAAGGTTCCAGAAATAATTCTGTTTACAATTTGGAGTAATTTTCCATTCAGATGAGAGAGTATTTTCAGAAAATGGTTATTATGACATAGATTAAGTGGCGGTATATAAAGTTTACATCAGGTATTACTGATTCCTATTTTAAAATCCAAAGTCAAACCAGTTTTAATGTTAAATTTTAATTGAGAAGATTTATTTATTTATTTGAATTATTTACTGGAATTGCAAAGTGCTCATTGATTTATGACTAAACCACTATTGTGGAATTATTGTGAATCCATCAAGGACATTTTGGATGATATTATGATACATCAAGAATGCATGAATGTTGGAACATGAGCACTTTCGAAACTACAGGCACATCAGTGCATTCAGTATTCAGAACACCACTGGAATTCATTGGGAAGTCTGTACTTTTGGACTTGTGATAGAACTTTTAAGGTTTTGGGGAATTTAATTCACAATAATTTAAGTTCTTTTTAAAGTTTCATTTTGTATTCTTGGGAAATAAATTATATGTAGAATTTTAAAAACTTCTTGTTGTTCTCTCTTTTCTGGTACTTAGTTTAAGACCATAGAGTTGTAACATATTAGTATCATTTATTTTTCTTATTTTCATTTTTGGCAATATTAGCATTTAAATACCTTATACTTTTTCTCATTTCTCTCTATCCTTATTTCACGAAGAACTGATTTTAGACAGTGAGTGGAAATTACAGCTACAGAATACCATATAGATATGTGTGCAATGAAACTATACAAAATGTATTATATTTGTTTTTTTAAAGGATTAAAATAAAAGCTTGTAAAAGTTAATATTTTATTGCCAGATTACAGAAATGACATTGATTTATCAAATAGCTTTGTTGATCTCTAGAACCTAAACACAGTAAGAAAATGGGGGAAGGCTTCTTTATCATATATGGCTAATTTTACATTGAGTCTTTAAATTTGTACATGATATGGGGGCAGTAACAAAATCCATGAATATTGGTACCCCACAAAAATTTTTTAAACTATAATCTCTTAGTCAGCATCCATCATATGGTCTGGTGTCCTTCTTTTGCTTGGACTTCTCTTACATCTTCAGGGGCTTGAGGTTTTCACCATCTAAGTAGTTTTGTGCCCTTTCTGTGTTGTAATTGATATGTTATCTCCAATGTTTATGCAAATTACATTTTTCTGTGTCCCTTTTAGTTAAATTTGAGGGGCCTTTGTATTTCTGGAGTGGAGCACTTCATTCTTATCCCCTCTCTTCACAATTAGTGTTAAGGCAACTATTGACCACCCAATTTTGTTTTGGTTGATTGTTTATTTTTGCAATTTCATTCAGGTTTTCAGTAGAATTCCTCAAGGTGTGTGTCCATTTTGTACCCTTTGGTTTGACGTGTGTGATAGAGCTGTGAATGGGTATCCGGATACTCTGGTACATGCCTGATGATAATGACCCGTGGTAATAAAATGATCCACTGGGTACTCATTTACCATATGCAGGTGTTTTGCCACTGCACATGGCCCAATAAGCTCATGGCTTTTAAAGGTAGCACTCATTTTGTTTTCAGGTTAACAATCCTTTTGATGGAACTGTGAATATAATACATGTACTTGTTCAGTGCCAGGTGGAGTTTTGTCTCTTCCAGTAAATGTTTGACCTTAATCTCTTAGATTCTTTTCCCACATGACAACCCTTTGGTTGAACCATGAGTGATTCTTGGTCAGTGGCAAGTAACAGAGGGCAGTTATTTGATTTTTGCAACACAGTGGACATGTGGTGAGTTTCCACCTTTAATAGATTTCACTAACTCCATGATCAAACATACTTATACAGCCCAAGCTCAGTCTCTACATAAGCACCAACATATGACATTGAGACCAAGGAAAGGGAGTCAGACAATATTTATGATGACCAGACCACAATGAATTTCAAGACAACGATGATTTCAGAACTTTAACCAGCAGTGAGGATGAATTCTTGGACTTTGTAATGGATGACATTAAGTAGTGATATTAACTGGATACTGAATTTTTTAAAAATGTGGACTTAACTTTCATTGTTTGTTTTGTAAGACAAGTGGAATTAACATATTACAGGATATTGTGAATCAGATCATTATGAATTATTTTAATACACAATGTGACCTATAACTGAGTTTATGGATTTATGATATAAATGGATTTAAAATGTCAAGCATTGTGGATTAATTAGAACAAATTGTAAGTTGTTAATATATTTGTAACTATTACACTCAATGGTACAAGTATAGTTTAGACAGTTTTGTTGTTCATCCATCCATCCATCCATCCAGAAGGTAAGTATGCAAGTAAGTTGGGCTTATTTATTTTTCCAAAATGCAACTCTGACTTGCTGACAGCAAGTCATCCCATGAGATGGATCTGACTTGCAAAATACACCACAACTTGTACACATTGACAACTGAAAAAATACATTTTTCAATGCCGTTCATGCCAGGGTCAAATTACAATGAAGCGGTTCAGGTTTGTACACGTGTAATTCAATTTCCTTTTTCATCATGTACCCAGGTAACCGATCATTAATATTGACGGGTATCCAGTAGTTGTTTGCTAAATTTTTCACAGCTCTAGTATGTGACTTAACTGAAAGCTGCTGTGGATAGGTTGAAGTGACCCTCTTTGCTGGAAAACCATTTCCATTTTGGCGTAGGTCTAAGATACTTCCCACTGTAGAGAAGTTGCCAGATCCCATACAGGCAAAGGTTTGTTGCTCTTTCTGGGATATAGAAAATGCCTGCACCAGGAAGGGAAGGATCACCAGCACTTCCAGGTGTGGGGAAGTCACCATCACCTTATACCAAGTCCACCATTCAGGCAGAATGGAAGCTTCCTTCTCACTTAAGTAGACCTGCTTAAAGATTGACACGATATGAGTAATTGGGTATCGGTCACAAGGTAACTGATCACAGGGTCTGTTACTGGATACCAGTCAGCAACAACTGGGTAAGGTGATTAGGACCAGTTACCTGTTGTCTGTCATTGATCACCAGGCACCAGGTTTGGACACAGGCACTGGGTTTATAGGTCTAGGGAAAGGGATTGGGTGAATACCCCGCTTCCCCTTTCTCCCTGTTACTGTTTAACCCCCAAGGAGAACAGGCTCTGGGCAGCAATCAGCCATCAGGATAGAGGGATTGGGTCAATACGTCTTCATCCTCTATGTGGCCAGACAGCAGAAGGAGTGCAATAATGAAAGACAGTCTAACTCATTGTTGAATAGTGACTATTCCTGTAGAAATCAAATGTCAGATACCTTGTATAAAGTTTTCACATTTTGAATACATCTAGATACAGAACAACTGTTATAGAAATGTACAAGTTGAACTAATTATGAAACTCGCAGATACTGTTTTTAATGACTGATATAAAAAAGACCTGCGCCTCTCAAACTACATTAATTTTGTTTAAGCTTGGATTGTGAAACATGGAGATTTTTACATGAATGAAATTCACCTGAAGGCAAAGTAGAAGACATACAGAGATTGCATGGGCAGAGGCATATGCCACAGTTATTCAGAATTCCACAATGACATGCAGAAATTGTGAAATTGTTGTAACATTAATTGTTAGTCCCCCTTTAGCAGAACGTGAAGTGTTGTTTTGGGGTTTTAATGCAATTTTCAGCATATTGAAGGCTATACATTGGCAGCCAGTATGACTGGTAGAGGAAGAACTTGGGTCAGAAAACTCAGTAAAAGCCACCGAAGCATGGGAAGAATGAAATAGTGTTCAGCCTCTTGAATAGTATCACAAGTATTAGGGACAAAGCATTTAATTTTTTGTGGGGTGAGGGGTGTCAGAATAATGGCAAATAAACATGTCCCTGACTGGCAAGTGGATTTTGAGTCAAAACTAGTGATTTTTAATTTAAAAATAGATGATTCCCCTGGCCTGTGTCTAAAAATAAAACTTTCTGTGAGCATTGACACTGGCAGATATATTAGTTTTTCATTGATATAAAATTGTATGCAGTGGTTTCACTACAAATCAAACCCTGCTGAAGTAGTTTCATAGAGTTCTGTCCACCTTAGCACAGGTTTTATCATTTTCCAAATCATCTTTTGGTGCATTGATGAAGATGAAAACCACTTTAATTATTTTGTACTGTCACCATTATTTGAAATCTTTAGACGTTATCATGGATTTCTGATATTGGCCAAATCAGCAGAACAGGCATTGTTTACATCAAGCCAAATATCTATGTTGTTGGAGTCGTGCACATTTGGTAGTGTTGTGTAACAAGTAACAGTTCATTCTGTTGCATGTAGTTGGCAGTATTTTTTGTTATTGGCACATTAGCAGCTTTGGATTTGTTTTGTTGCAACATTTTTAGTGTTAAATTCTCATTGAGAACAAAGTCACACTGAGCAGTGTTTTAAGTGTCAACATGATCAGGCAATGTATATTTGATTGAAAATGATGACTCAATATTTTAACATAAACTCAGCATTGTACTTTGAGACTCAGTTGTGACTAACTTTAAAGAATGAGTATTTCACATTCTCACTGTCCTTCAGTGAAACTGACATGTCCACATAAATGTAGGCAACACTGGTTTAACTTTGATAGATGTAAGACAGAAGAGTTTGGGTCTGTGGACAGAAATAGATACAGTATAACTTTCGTATTATTTGCAAATTGACTATGCTTTTCACTTCATCATTCTCCTGTCTGTACCACTGAATAGAAGATCCGTTTTGCTGCCTCATTATCACCATCACATGTCCATGGAGAATTTTACTATGTGATCATATGGCAAAGAGTTCATTTTTATTGTGAACAAAACAAAGCAGATCATTCAAAGTTATTGAGGGTCTATCAAGGGACCACTCTGGTAATTTGACACTAAATTTGATGAGTTTCTCTGAAATCTTTGAGCCCACATTTCTTGCATAGAAATAACAGCCATTGACACCAATGATCAATAGTGGCCTGACGATCTTCACATTGCTTGTCCAATTTAAAATTTCCGGATACATGTTAAAATAACAACAAAAAGTATCTTGAACTTTGGGTGAGGTATTCCACCACACTGCTTAGCAGCGACAGCATTTTATTTGTTTTCAATACCTGGGCCATCAATTTAGTTCTTTAAGTACATTTGGAATAAATTATTTTTTATAGTGTTATTTAATGTGCTCATTTAATGCTGAAGTCTTCATTTTTGTGTTGTTAACATTTTTAGAAGAAATTACATTTTTGAAGTTAAACTTTATTGCACCTTAAGTAAGGCCCTGAGGCTAGAAATTACCAGGAAAAGGATATCATGATATGGATGTTCAGGTGTAATAAGCACTGAATGAGCAGGTCTTTGTTCCTGGTACTGACATATTCAGACTGATAAAACAGCACTGTGGCTTCCTCCCCACAGTGATAATCAAGTGCATTCTTAAATACTCTAACCTGATAGCCAGCAATACAGGACAAAGTGAATATCACTTTTTTGCAAATTGAGGGCAGAATTTTCATCAAAATAGATTTGCTATATGCCTCTTTTAAGGAAGATCTCATTGTTATAACATCAATGTGCTAGTTCATTTCCACACAATAATTCAAGTTCTTGACCAACAAATGCTACCAAACTGTGTATGGCTAGCAGTTGAATTAAAGAAGATGCTTTTTGATTTGGGGTCAAAGGCCAAGGTTACATTAAGTTAAAGATGAAAGATTATTTCTGCAAAATGACTTTAGTTCTGCTTCACAGACTTGGTTGAAGCATTGGATGTCTTGCACTTGAAGTAGTGAGAAGTTTATTGATTTTGGAGTCAAAATGTGCAGAAATAAAGAAGAAAAATTGTTTTTGCATAAAAACTTTAGTTTTACACTCATACCTTGACCAAAGTCAGGGAGGTTTGCACTTAACATATGGAAGAGGCATAGTGATTTTTGGGTCAAAAGGTCAAAGATCAAGGTTATTGTAACTGCACAGTAGCTTCTGTTCGAGAGTTCTGACTAAACATTTTTGGATGGCTTGCAGTTAGGGAAATAAAGAAATTACAGATTATGGATTTGAAGGTCATGTTAAGTCAGAAATGAAAATATGGTGAAACGTTGCTATAGTATGATGGTTGTGGCCCACTAAGTGCCATCATGTTGTGTAACATTGTGCAATATCCAAGCAAGTCAGTTAACTGAAGAAAATGTGTTATCTGCTCAGCTATACAAGATGTCAGGGTGGGAGGGGGACCACAATTATTATGGGCTTAAGTGATGATGTTGTTGTTGTTGTGGGGCTTAATGCCATTTTTCAGCACATGATAGGCTATACATGGCGGCCAGTATTAATGGTGGAGGAAGAAACCGGGAAATCCCCGGAAAGAACCACCGACCCACGAGAAGCTACTGGCAAGCTTTCTCACATATCTACATTCGGCTTAAGTGATAGTTACCATCTTAAATTGATGCTCATTAAATGAGAAATAACTTAAAACAATAATTACATAGCTATTATTTATTTGGGGCAGGGCAGAGAACTATCCATTTGTACATATACATGTATAAGACATTTGGCAAATTAATAGTTTAATTACTTGGAGTACACATACTCACTAACTGTTCATATTGTATCTATAATAGTGCGTATAATAACATTGTAAAGATGTACAAAGAAGCATAGTGTCTATAATTCTGCTAGATTCTATTTGAATCCAAATATTTTGCTTTCTAATACACTCACTATCAAAAGAAATGCTGGACATTATCAGGGGACTCATTTTTGATTGAGAAAGATGGATGAATCATACATTGGCAATTTCTATTTTAAAACAATTATGTAAATATTTTAAAAAAAAAAAAACAACCTTAGGATTGAAAAATGCTTTATCTGAAATGTGTATTGCCCTCATAGTATACTTCAGATAATCAATTCACCCATTGTAAAATTACCTGAATCATGTTTGGGAACAAACCATTTGATTTCATGGGTCAAGTGTGATCTCCCCTCAAAAAAACCACTCGAGTTGTTATTTTAAAGATGGGGGATTTTTTAGAAATGTAAATAAGATCTGTACCCATTGAAACTTGTGATGATAATGATGACTCCAAAGGAATAAAAGGGAGTAGTATTCTTGATCACAAAATATAAATCCTTTACCCCCAACAAATTAAATGGATCTCCTCCAGCAAGTGTTTAAAAGCAGCACATATGTACATGTACCTTTAGCATTAACATCACAAGTGGCCAGTGTACATTTCAAGGATTTAAAATCTGTTGGGGTGGGGTAACAGTGTTATTGTTTGGTGCACAAGTGTGTATGATGGTTGATTGAGCAGGCATTGATGGTCAATTTTTTTACCTGTAAATATGTAGATAATCCATAAATTAGAGTTAGAAACTCTTTTAGACTACTGCATTGTTTTGCACTTGATGACTGTGAAACATGTTGGCTATTGCTTACCCTGATTTAACACAGGATGCATTGAAAACAAAGATGAAGAAAACCTAATGGCTTCATTGTTGATGGGTTCATTGCAGTCATAATTAGATTAAGAGTCATCAGCTTGTTAAGTAGCTAATGTCCTTT
>JAECUM010030977.1:0-65994 GCA_016617855.1 Megalonaias nervosa
ATATATATATATATATATATATACTGTTTTTTGTCTGACACATTTTTTGGGGTAATTAGATACACATTGATCTAATATATTCTCCTTGCCATTTGTGTGTGGTATAGACGTAGATCCAATTAATATGCAACGTGGTTTTGTTGGCGAGTTCTGAAGACAGTTTTTATCTTTCTATAGATACCGACATAACTTGGACTGTTAAGGAAGGGTATGTTTATATCATTCCAATGATTAGGAAATTGGATATGTAAATGGGACAACAAACGAGAGTATTATTTTTTCCATGATTACAGTTTTCTTGTATTTAATTTGTATTATTTGTTGGCTTTTGATAATGATTATATGCTATGTCTATTTGTAATTTGTAATTGACCCTAGTCCAAAATTAAGTTCATTGTGTACCTGACTAGGCATATTCATTCTGTAAACAATACATAGCTTATATTTCTCTGTGAGTGTAGGTTAAATATTAGAATTATTATCTTAATCTGAGTCTAGGATGGACCTGTTGTACCTGATGTTTACTATATTCTCTACTGTAATTTTAGAAAACAGATTTTATCTTGTTGACAACTTAGAATTTTTTAGAAATGAACATTTTGACCCTCATCCTGGTTCTATTTTGTGTCTTTGCTTTTTGTACAATGTTGTTTACTTGAGACATTCATTCTTGCATTAACATAGTTAGCAGAATCATTCTTATTGTGTTCAGTATACGAATTGGTTGTAATTATTTATTCAAATTATTAATTGGAAATACAAAGTGCTCATCAGTAATATTCTTGGGCAGAAACATCAATTAGGAATTGTAGTGAATTCAGACCAGAACGTTGTGGACTATATTATTGTGATTCATCCCAACAACAAAAAATGTTGGCACAGCTTTAAGTCACAGGCCAGTACAAAGGCACATTAACATATTAAGAGTTTAAGCGTTTTTGGAATACCTCTGAAATTCAGTTGGAACTTATAAATTTGATCTTGTGAACAAACTTTAAGGACTATTTGGAAGTTAAATTTCAATACTGTAAGTTCTTTTTTAAATTTTTTTCCTTGCATTCAAGGGAAATAAATTATTTGTTGAATTTTACAAACCTTGTCGATTTTCGCACTTTTCTGTTACTTAGTTTAAGACCATAAAGTCGTAAAAACAATTAATCTTCTGCACTTGCCTGACAAATATATGACGGTGATACTTCTCCATTTGTCCTTTCTAGTCAATGGATTTGCTTAAGTGTTGAGATCATCCTATATATTTTAGGAAGTGAAATTTGATATATTTGAAGTGTGAATAGTTAAGAAACTTTTGCACTGTATTAACTTCATAGGAAATGCAGTGGCTCAGTGGTCAGCATGCCACTTTTGTGAAAGAAAAGGATCAATTCTAAGTGCACAAGGTAAACAAAATGCAAGGTACTGACCGCAGTTTATCTAATTGGCAAATCAACTGAAAAGAAAATGTAGATGCTAACAAAATGCATATTTATTTTGCTTCATATGCTCAGATAAACACTAAAAACAATTAAAAAAAATAAACCAGTTATGTTTTGGATACGAATAAGTGTATTTGAAAGAACTTCATACCATGGTAATTTCTGGAGCGATTCATTTTTTTTATAACTAGATTTGCATTTCAACTGATCTGAATGAATACAAGAACTGTCTTAATTACACTGGTGTCATCTAACCAGTCTTTCTCTTCAACAAGACTTACAAATTAAAGTGGTTACTCGAGTATGAAGATTTTTTAATAGAGCCATAAGATAAATTAGACAAATGGCTTTGGTTACTATGTGACGTTTACCAAGGAAACAAAACTATTTTTTCTCATTGATGATTGTGAAAAGCTTGAGGATATAAAAAGAAAAGCAGCTAACCTAACCAAAATCTATTAGATGTTTTGAAATAATATTACTGATATTGCACAAAAGTACAACCCTGTTATAAAGGACCTGCATGAAAATGTTAGATCTGTAGCGGTCTTCTACTCCAAAGATTAAAATTCGATATAATGTGTTCGATGATAACAATGTGATACCAGGAAGTATGAGTTAGTCGAGTGTCAGACTCATAATCCAAGGGTCAAGGTTCGATACCGACACAGGCTAGCCTACCATGGCTTATTTGGTTTATTTCTTTCGGAAGTCACTTAACTCCCATTTATTCTCCATATTGTCAATAATCTGTGCAAAATGCCATTAAAAACCTAGCAAGTAACCCCGGATTTTGATAGTTTGTACAAAAAATGAAACATTAGAAAAGAAACAAACTTGCCATGCATTTAGATTTTGCTTATCAATACAAATTGTTTACATATCATGTATTTTGCTACCAAACAAACCACTTCTCATCATACATACAAAAGGTAAAGTGGTTCATTTTGATGCTAAATTCCACAACTGTAATAAGAGTAAATTTATCATCAATTTCTTTCCATTCAGAAATACAATTTTAATTTTTGTTAAAAAAGTATTTATCACATGTTTTAATTCCTTTCCATACATTTTTTCATCAAGTCTGAATTGAGACAGTTTTGACCTTAAGCCACAAAAATGTCTAATGGGAACAACATTCACCATTTACAATTCCAGGAACTTTTCTTATTCATTTGTGGAATACAAAATATAATGCGTTTTGGATAGTTATTAGTGTTAAAATGATTGATGTTGTCCTTCATGTCGTTAAATTTCTGCCAGCAACATAAATGCATAACGAATTTGTATCAGTTATGTAGTCTCAATCTATCACCTTATATTTTACAACTTTTAGTAAAAATTTGTACATTAGCCATATAGATTACTTTCACGCAGTAAATCCATCTTAAACTGGTTTTGTCATATTTTCTTTTTCCAACCTATTAATACAAAGTGATCATCAATAATTTTTCAGCTTGCAAAATGATACGTTTGACATTAGAAAATGTATCTGCATATGAACACATTTTAACTGCTGTTCTTATCTCTTGATTTCCCTTCTGTACTTCATTATTTATCAATTTGAAGAAGTCCTTCTCAAAATCATTTCCTGCTTTTTGTTGCCAATTTGTATTCTATTCAATGTAAGATTTCAACCATGGTTGTTTATCAAATACTACAAACATATGAATATCTGTTTAGTTTTAAACCGAAGTGCATCAAAATTTTTAATTTATATAGCGAGAGACATTTTTCTCTGCATTTCTAATGTTCGCAATAGTTTTCGTACAGCTGATTTTGTAATCTTTTATCATGTCTTTATGCAAAAGTGATAAATTGCTCTCATCTTGAGTTTCTTTGCTGCTGTTGGACAGTCCTTTAAACAGCGACTTGGGTATGAGGTTTCGAATATACTGTCTGGTATGATGTTTTGAACATATTCTCTTCTATCCATCTTTCATTTGCCATTTTAAATTTCTTTTACTGCCATGTATTGGCACATGGCCTATCCCTAACAATTGTTGTTGTCTAGATATTAACTAAACGACCCTGACCTTTATCTTTCTTACTTACCATTTCATTTTTCATACCATCTTCGTCCAAGAAATATGATCTGCTTTTGCACATCTGTTAACAGTTTATTCCATGCTCAGTCATCAGGAACATTTCATGGTATGTGAACAGTTCCAATTGAATACCTCATATCTTTAAAGTTGTATTACTGTCATCCAGTAGCATAATAATTTTCAGCTGGCTAGAGCTTGCAGTTTATCAGAAACATTACAAAAGTTCACAGATGTGTCAAACGGCGCCTATGTATCTTTCATTGCATTTTAATGATGAAGATCATAACTATATTGTAAGATTAAAATGTCCAATCCCAAGTACATTCATACAGATAGTAATCATCTGTGTTTGATACGTTAACTGACAAGTAGAACATTTGTATTGGTGGTATCTCTGTTTCATTAAAATGTGAAAGCTATCCATGCATTCAGAAAGTTAAATGTCTGTTCTCAGATGAAGTTATTTGTCACATTTATAAACCATCTCAGTACTTGTTTGAACGTTTCATTGTTTACAGTTTTAACCAGTTGTTCTATGGCTTGTTGCTGTATAAATGTCATTTCCCTGTTGAGTCTATTTCTTATCCTAAACCAATCAACTATGAACTCCTTAGTAAAGAAGGTTAGTTTTCATCACTGTTTAGTAAATTTTACCCCTTTATATCAGATTAATTTTTAGCCAATGTTTTAATGAACAGATGCTTGGTCATTGTGGGTACGTGAGAAAGCTTGCCAGTAGTGTCCCATGGGTCGGTAGTTCTTCCTCCACCAGTTAAATTAGCCATGTATAGCTGATCAAGTGATGAAAAATGGCGTTAAATCCTATGACAACAACTGTCATAATTAGGAAGATTATGAACAGAGGTATTTATTCTGGTTATTTGTAATTCAAATTCTATTCATCACAAGCATCGACACAACAGCTGCCTGTTATGTGGCCATATCAAACTTTAAGTTATTCGTATAAATTTGTCGAGTTAAATGTTTGGTTTTCATCTGAACACAATTTTGTCCTTAATTTTCATTCACTAGTTTTGCAATTTTACTTGGTGCAAAGTAAAGAACTTCAATACAAATTGTTTCGAATCCCTGGAAACAGTTGGTTTACATATCTGACCAATTAATTTGAAGTAAAAATAAATACAAATCCCTCAAGAACTGTTATTGCTGTCTTGATTGTTCAGGATAATATACTGAGTTGTGTATCAACTTTGCTCTTCACTTGCACAATCATATTAAATAACAAAACTTTCAATTGGTGTTGATATTTTCTTAATTTTACAACTACGCCTTCTGTAGGGTATATACGTTGTTTTTGTTTTCAACAAAAGTATATCTTTTCATGTTTTTTTATGTGCTGACTTCATTCTTCTCACTCCCTGAAATTCCAAATTAAAGGTACCTTCCATCTTTATATTCAGACCACAATAATGAAATACGATTGTCAATATGAATGCCTTTGTCTTTCTAGTTCAGTTACTGCAAGAGGTTTAATGTGGTTTCTCTGTTCTAACATCTCCCCCTTCAACTTTCATTAACATTTACAAATGTGTCAAACTCATTTTTTCAGTTATCTTATTTTGTTAAAAACCAATGACTATGTAGTTGTATTTTGATGCTCTTTTTACACAACAACTTGGTGTATTTAACACAGATTTCAAAGCATAACAGAAACAGCTGCCATCTTTTCTTAATTTTGGGGCTTCTACCAAACATATTGACCACCATGTATATCCCATCATGAATTCAAAAACTGCATTAAATCCCCACACCCCATCTTTATTTTTGTGTTTATACATACATTTTCTGTCCCTATGTTAACATTTCATCATGTGGTACCAAAATGCTATATTTAAATGAATGGCAAAGCCACAAGTCAAAATATCATTTTTTGTACCACACAATGAAATGTATCCAGTATTTGCAATGAAATAGAAGTTTTGAAGATTAAATTCACACATAACACGCATATTTACCTCAATTTAAACTGCATTTCTTGACTGATCAAGTTTTTTTTAAAAAAAGGTCTGCAATTTGTATCTTTAGGATGACATACTACATATCTAACTGCAAAAGCAGGTTTAATTGAGCTGATCAACACGTCAGATTTTTTACCATTCTTCTCGGGGCCCCAAGTGGCCGAGTGGTCTAAAGCGCTCACCATTACAGATCACTACCATCTCACCTCTGTCCGAGTGGGTTCGAGTCTTGGCTCGGTCAATGTGGGTACACGAGAAAGCTTGCCGGTAGCTACTCGTGGGTCGGTGGTTCTTTCCAGGATTTTCCCAGATTCCTCCTCCACCATTTATACTGGCTGCCATGTATAGCCTATCTTGTGCTGAAAAATGGCATTAACCCTTACAACAAAAATGACCATTCTTGTAAAAGGGACATAATTTTGTAAAGAAGCAAACTGTGATGTTAGAAATATTTGGCAAAAATATTATTTCCTGGCCTGAAAGGTGCAATTTCTGTGTATAATAATTCTCATGTCTTGCTACAAATGCAACTCCCATTGATCCAAACTCAAGCGTCACATGTCATGATGGGAAACCTTGTATTTTCGCATGTTAAAATAGAATATATTTTTCACCATTAATTTTTTATATTTCACACAAAGAATATAATAAAAAGTCTTGTTTTAAAATAAAAACCCAACAAAAAACAAAATATTTCGGCAAAACTATGAATGATCTTCCCCCATGCAGTTGGTACCTATCTATATGTAATGTTAAATACTTATTCTGTTAAACATCCATCTTGAACTTTCACTCATTTCCTGTCCAAATTTTGTTTTAAGTATATCAGATGGAGTTTCTATCAGTTAGCAGCACTTCACATCAGTTTATTATGTTAAGAGGCCTAGTTCTGTGGTTAAATAAAACTGCACTTGTGATGTTATAATTCCTGGTTGGGTCAGAGGTGGATGCTCTAGTGGTTAGAGCATCTGCCTCGGATGCAGGAGGTCGCATTTTTGAAAATCAGCCAAGTCATACCAAAGACTTATAAAAATGGTACTAACAGCTGCCTCGCTTGGCCCTCAGCATTACCAGGTTTGTGTAAGGACTGTTTGGCCTGCTATCAGGATAATGTGACTGGGAGGGACATCATGCTACATGCCTGCAGCATGATGCCCTAATGCTAGACATCACTATAAACTGCCACACTGCAGACATTGTAGCCATATGACTGACATATTGGTAAAGCTACATTAAAAATCCAAATCACGCACACAAATAAATACATATACATATAACGTAAAGTTAAAGTCCTCTGTATGAAGGATGCCATCCCATAAAAGACATTTGTATGGTTCTTTGAGTCTCCATTAGAGACAAGCTCTACTATAGTCAGTACAAAATTGTCTGTTGAATAAATGTGATTACTGCCATATTTCTTTGTGTAGAACACATATCTGGATGTTAGAACTAACAATTCCAGGTGAACAAGCTTGACCATGTTCTACTGGTACATCATATTCTAGTTCTGGGTCCATGTGGTTATAGTGGTCTTTGATGCTGTCCTTTATATAGAGGTTAAAATAATATGAAAATAAAAACTGTGTTTTAAGAAAAACACGATTCGCCACCATAACTGATATATCAAAACGCATAACCCACAGCCCCAACTAGGGGCATGATCCAAGGGCTGGAATCGGACAGATGATTAAATTCAAGTTGTATTAAATAAAGAATTTAACTGGATCATCTGGAGTACATCTAACAGCATGGCAGGCTAAAGTAAAAACTGCTTATCTCTCTATAATAGTCACCACCTAATGGGGAGAAAGGGGAATTAATCTGTAAGAGTTGCTTCCCTTCATATAAAGACCAGGATTTTTGCATCTTTCTGGGAGGCTGGATTTGGAGGTAACAAAGTCATTCTAATGTAATGCGATGAGGTAATGTATTTGAAGGAGAATGAATTGTCTTAGATTCATAATGATTACTGCCATGTATGATGAGAATCAATCAAGGCATTTAGGAAATATAAGCTAATGAAACTCTTGAACCAAAACCTCAACAGACTGTTGATGCTATCAAAAAGTGACTGCTATGTCCTGCTTTCGACCCAATTAACTCATCCAAGGGCATAACCCAACAGCAGGAGTAGTACAGGATGATAGGTAGCTATATTCCACATGTGCATCAAACTGGGTATAGCTTTACTTAAATAAGTGCTCTGTATGCATGTCAGTATAAACCCTGTATCAGACATTAATCACAGAGAACTTTAACATTGTTGGCTGTAATGCCCAAATAGGCAAGACAGGCAGGACAGGAACACCTAGAACATCAGCACAGATAAGCAAGGCAGATAGGACAGACACACCTAGAATGTCAGCACAAGTAGGCAAGACGGGCAGGACAGAAACACCTTGAATATCAGCAATGTAGGTAACAGGAGCAGGAGAGGAACACCCAGAATTTCACAAGGCGGCATGATGGGCAGGACAAGAACACCATCAATATCAGCATAAAAAGGTAAGACAGTCAGAACAGGAACACCTAGAATGTCAACACAAGTAGGCAAGACAGGCAGAACAGGCACACCTAGAATGTCAGCACAAGTAGGCAAGACAGACAGGACAGACACATAGAATGTCAGCATAAGTAGTCAGACAGGAAGGACAGAAACATCTTGAATATCTGTAAAAGTAGGCAACATAGGCAGGACACGAACACCTAGAATTTCAGCACAAGGCGGCATGACAGGCAGGACAGGAACACCATGAATCTCAGCATATGTAGGTAAGACAGGCAGGATAGGAAAACCTAGAATATCAACACAAGTAGACATGTCAGCAGGTGTAAAACACCCTGAATATCAATATCAGTAGGCAATACAAGCAGGACAGGAACACCTAGAACAGCAGCACAAGTTGGCAAGAGAGGCAGGATAGGAAAACCTATAATATCAGCAAAAGTAGGCATGCCTGGATGAAGAGGAACACTTGGAATATCAGCACAGGTAGCTAAGACAGGCAGACAGGAATAACTAGAGTATCAGCACAAGTAGGCAAGACAGGCAGGCCAGAAACACCTAAAATATCAACATATAAACTTCAGATTTTCAGTAATATTATCCTAAATTTTCAGCAAGATGTAGTAGCTTAGTTGGTTGAGCATCAAACTTGTAATTCAAGGGTTGCAAGTTTAATACCGACCCTAGCCAGCCCTGGTTGGCTAACTCAGTTTGTCCTTGTAAAGGGTTGTTATTTTGGGTTAATGCTATTTCTCAGCACGGGAAAGGCTATACATGGCAGCCAGTATAATTGGTGGAGGAAGAACACTGGAAACCCTGATAAGAACCACTGACACATGGAAAGCTACTGGCATGCTTTCTCACATACCCACAATGACTGTGCCCAAGACCCAAACCCATGTGGGCAGAGGTGAGTTGACAGTAATTGGTAAAGGCGAGTGATTTAGACCACTAGGCCACCCAGTCCCCTCCTTGGGAAGGGTACGTTGTTTCAATTTTCTCCAGATAATATAGCCATTATTGTCTTTGAAGTGTTGTTAAAACCAACCAACCAAACAAAATTTTTTTTTGAAATAAAGCAAATGATGTTCAATATATATGACTTTAATAATTTTAAACACAAAAATTAACATTATTACAGTGATGAAAGATTATTCTGCTTGAACAGGCAAGACAAGCATGACGGGAACTCCATGCATAACAGTATATAAACTTTAAACTGCTGGTAATATTATACCAAAGTTTCAGTTGAAGGCTGCTATAAATATAGAAGATATTTGACTTTCAAAAACTTGAACACTGCCTGCAAATGATGAATCTAGCTGCAAGACTGAAACTCCAAGTATACCAGTGTACAACCTTTAGATCCACTAAAACATTATAACAAAGTTCAAGTTGAATGCAGCTACTATATATAAGATGTGACTTTAATCCTTCAAGCTCTTCACTTCAGACCTATGGTGATATTATTAAAACAGTTCACTTTAATACAGCAAATGATAGTAATAGTAGATATGCGACTTTCACAAAACTGAACATAAAACTGTAACACTGTTGATTATACTGCCATCACCATCACCAATGTTAATGGAAAAGTGGCTACTAGATCCCACCATATTCATGCAGGTGAAACAATTTTTATGCCATGGCCACACCCAGAAGCATAACCTTGGGGGTATTAGTAGTAAAGAGAATTAAGCCACACACACAGAGACACATATTTCTACTACTAAGTGAACTGACAAACAGATTATCTGACCACAAAAATGAAAACAAAATGTATTCTACTTCTTCACCCCATAACTCGTTCTGGGACGTAACCCAGAGACAACAGTACAGGAAAAAAGGGGAGTTTTGGATCATATAATACAAAAGATTCAAAACTGGAAAAAATGTTCATGACAACTTATGACATACAGTGAACACAGTAACCAAAAAGTGTGCTAAATATTTACAATAGGTCCCCACCCAGGAAACTGGAAGTCGTAGTTAAATACACATGGTCAATATGTGATAATGCTTTAACCAAAAAGTGTACCCATTATAATTTTTGACCCCAAGGCAGAATCCGGAAGCAAAGAAGTACCAAGGGAACGGGAGGATGTGATGTTATAATCCAAACACAAGGTGAACTGATAAAGGGCTTATGGAAGTATGTGATAAAAAAAACTCTAAAAACTTTAACCAAAAAGGTACTTCCATTATAATTCCTGTCCGCATGGCCACTCCTGGGGGCAGAAACACAAGTACATGAGGGATACTGAAAGAAGGTGAGCATGAGATGATATTTTCCAAATTAAAGTGAAGGAAAGGGATCAGAGAAATATAAACAATGGAAGAAATTATGACAATATATGTTCTCAACACAATTCTTGAACCCATGGCCTCACAACATGAACAGAAGTGAGTACTCTCAATACTGAGAGAATGAGTGTGATGATGATGTTTATATTTGTGATGGGGTTATAGAAATATATGTGATTAAAATGCTTAATCCAAAAAAACTCAACTAAAACTTAACAAAAAAAACTAGTGACAACACTAGTTCCCCACCTCATGACTAGAACCCACGGGCAAGAGAGGTACAGAGAAAAGAGGAATGTGTGACGATAAAAATTCAAAATATGAACTGAATTACTGTATTTACCATATATATTGGGACACAATAAGATATTTCTTTTCCTGTCACTGAAACTTTTTTCCAAACAGGTCATTTGTCCCAAGACTTGAGAAATTAAATAAATTTATGTTGAATTTGCACACCCCCCAAAAAAGGCACATTGCAATAAAATCGATAAACAAAATGCTTATTTGATAATAAAATGAGAGAAACTAACATTGTATTGTTATCATTTATTCCTCTTTTTTTCCATAATAAGCATTAAAGAAACAAATATATCTACGAACTCTGTATATGTCGTGTAGGCATCCATACAGTAGCATGTATCACTTATGGCAGACAATACAGGACACATTGTTCACTGACGTGAACAGAGAAACAAATCATGTTTGGTTGTACTCCAAGGTTTGAATATGTTATCCGACTGAAAATAAGGTTTGAATATGTTATCCGACTGAAAACTGGATGCAACAAAATCATAAAGAGAGGGAAATCGCAACCAATTGCCTGAAGGCATCTGCCATTCATGCATGACACAGCATTAGGTGCAAAATAACCAAGGTTGTATTACATCCAGATTAACTATATCAGCATCTCGCAAATAAAAATCATTATTTGAAAATGCATTCACTGTGAGTGCAAATGACAATCTTTTTGCTAGCATGTGTTACAGAAAGTATTATTAAAGGAAGTTATTGCTGTGTACACTATTTACCCCCAGAGATCAATGCCTGTTTGTATTAATTATGACTACCAATGCCATGCAAATAGAAGTCCAGGTGGTGAATGAATGTAAATGGCAGCGAGCAATAACTAATTGTTTGAACTTACTGACAGAATATCAAATACAAAGGTCATTTTATTACAAAGCAAGCCAACCCCGAAAGCCGAATCTGGATTCTTTTAAAGGTGCCAATTTTTTTATACAAATTTGGCCAACATATGCAAGGCAACTTTGCTTCCTTTTTACTGGTATTCATGTGAATTTTGAAAATAAATTGAAACAATGGAATAATTTTTAAAGTGACACAATATAGTGCTTTGTACATGGACATCGATGACCCAGCATTGCCCAGAAGATCTGGAGAAAATTAAAACCATTTGATAAATTTGTGAAGGCCAGAAGAGATGATGATTTTGCTGACAATATGGTCATTAACATGGATGAAATTCCAATGTACTTGATCTAACTCCTGGACAGACTGTCAACAAGATGGGGATTAAAAGTGTGAGAATTAGAATGACTGGTGCAGATTATTTTTTTTAAATCTGACTTTAGTCCTTGCAGTTTCCACATCATGAGATTTGTTGCCTCCAATGGTAATCTTTCATAGCATGAGAAGGCTAAAATATATTCATGCACTGAAAGAATGGATCGTACATGTGCGAGAGAAGGGTTAGGTTGATGAGATGATGCTGCAGTGGGTTGAAGAGTTTGATCAAGTACACAGTTTTATATTTTTAAAAATAAAATTTAAGTTGCAGTGCATTTTCCGACCGGTAATTTTTGAATGATTTAAAAGTTGTTCCACAACTTACAACTTGAAAAAAATTATGTGTCCCAGACCATACAGTGCACAAAAATTTACTTAAAAATTAATTTATGGTATCCCAACAAATAGTGTCCCAATATATACTATAAATGCAGTAGATAAAGGGGTTCCTGAGACAAAAAACATTAACTAAAGCTGTCCAGTGATACACCCACACATAGAAAACCAAACTCAGCATGTCCCATAACAAAATGGACCCATAAACACTGTCCTGTATTCTCAGGCTCCTTTATATGATGGTGTCTCCAAAAGAACAATGAAATCAATACAAGATGATAGTAAAAGCTTTACCTCCCGTTATACCAAAAGATATCAACCCGCTTCCATCAAATTGAGACATGTCTGATTGTAAAAGGAAAAATAGATCTGTAACACTGATTTGAGCAGCATAATGTGGGACTTGTATAATTCAATTATGCATACATTCACTTTCTAAATCCAATGCAAATGGTTAACTTCCACTGCATGATGTAATTTCCACAAAACCATACTAATGGTTCTGCTTGAAATCACAGAACTGTATGATAAAGTGTCATTTAAATTGATTAATTCTACTGCAGGATAATAATGTGTTAATATTAGTAACATGTTTGAATTACAGATCTGCCTAAATATAAAGCAGCAGTTTTTTTGTCTTATATTATGAATGAAGTATTCAATATGGCCAATACCAAGTTTCCAAATGGACTGCATGATTAGTAACTAATCCTACTCAACTTCTTGCATGTACATGTAAGTGACACCTCTTACGAAATATATTACTATCTTATACAGACATTAAAAATTCCTTTAGTTGCATAGGCTTCAACTGTCTTTTATTGGTGTAAGCAATATAATGTTTGTTGGTACTTAAAATTGTGGAGCCGGGGGATGGGGTAGCCTATAGTTTCCACAAAAGGACTGAAACTCACATGATCTGAAACTTGTCATAAGTAGCAACCTCAAAATCCATGAAAACTGCTACCACACGAAAAATACTGTACTCCCAGTATTTTATATTCCCATATACATTTCTAGCTTTTATAAAAGTTCCTCTAACTCAAGACATTCACTTATAAAAAAACCCAAATCAAATGGGTTATTATTATGCACAAAATGAGTTATACATGAGTTTGTCTGACTATTATTCTGCAGATTACATTTTCCACATACTAATTTGCATCAGAAACTTTATTAGCCTCCTTTCTTTTTTAGAAAGTTTAGGAAAATTCTCACATGGTTACAATATATCAAAAAGCAACAAAAACAACTTTTGTTAATTAAACGTAGTAAACTCTATGATTACTTTCCTTGGAAGTTGCCAGCACTGTTAATTATTGTTTTCTATTTTTTAAAAATAATTTACACACTTTTTTAATGAATGAAAATATTTTATATTTGGTATCCTTTACATCATTAATAAACTTGACCTCAAAACTGATGAATCAGGTCTGCCTGTCCACCATACCTGAATCAAGAATAAGTCAAATCTATATCTGGCAGACAAACTTTTGGGGTATTTGTCATACACTATAATACTGCTGGTTGGTTATATAAAAAAAACTTGGGAAGCAAATGACAATGTATGCATACTATAAACACTCCATAATATATAAGGAGGCAGCAGGCATGTAAGAAGTATATAAAATAAAAGATATACTCTATATACTTGCTTATAAGTCAAGTCAAACTGCCAACAACAAATCTCCTGATATGCCATAGCATAATGCATCTGCAGATCTGGGCCTATGTTGTTTGTTCAACTGATTACTCCTAACAAACTGCACACACCCAGATCTGCCAGCGCTTTATGCAGCAGCAGATCTGGATTAGTGCAGTTTGCACTGGACTCATCGTATAAGAGATGTGCATTTTCTTCTTTATATACTCTGAAACAGTTGTTTCAAAAGTCCCAATACACTGGTAATGTGAGAAATGAATTCTTCTCAGAATGAAATGTAAATAAAGAGTTGAGAATCTGCTAAGTAAAAAAAAATCTTATCAAAAAAGGAAATTTATTTCTTCCACTGATATTACAAAGGCTTCATAGCAGCAATATGATAGAAGGACCTTAAAACTCCAAGACTAAGTATGTATAATCACAAGTGAAAATTTCCAAGACTGATTAATTATTTTACGTGTATCATTATACATAAATATGTAATATTAAAAATAATTAAACTATGAAGACATGTAATTTCTTTAACAAAACTTGGAAAAGCTTAGCTTTCAAACTTAAGATATTCCAATACTTGTCATGGACATACCAATATTTGTAAAACATGATTTTTTTGTCTACATGTTAATGATGTGCATCAAGTTAGATTAGTTACATATATGAAAGAAAACAATCTAGAAATCCATGGTGTCATACATTTTTCTTTCTGTTCATCCATATGTAGCTAATAAATATTTAGCTTACCGTTTATGGCTGCTATTCTAAGAGTTAATATTTCTTAAACTTTTGCTAGTAATCTTTCATGCCATTTATAGAGTCTCCATTGTGATGCTATCTGGACCCATCAATATCTGACCAACTCTGCATCACCTCTGTATCCAATAAGGAGCATTACTGGCAAATGGCTAGACTGTGCTACATGTGGATATTACAATGCATAATGAGAAAACTGTATTAATAGTCAAGTCCCAGTCCACTATTGATGATTTATAATACATCCCACAACACCCTGTACTGCTTTCACTGTGCCTCAGTTATTTTTCAAAGCACTTCCAATTGTATAACCTATAATATTGTTCCAATCAATCTTGCTACGTGTGACCGGCAGTTGTCGTCTCAAAGCTTTAAATGTGGTATCCTTCATAGTTGTGTAATTTTCAGTAATGGCTTTCTGAAATGAAAATAACTTAGTATGAAAATGCATGTTAAATTGCTCTTTTACATGTGTACATATTTCTTAATACTCAACATAAGCTGAAAAGATCACCAACAAAATATCTTGCCCTAGAATAAACAATCTTAGTCTAACTTGCTGTAACAAATTAATTTCATGCATTTTGTTTTCTGAACAAAATTCTAGTACCACATTAGCTTTTATAAAAGATTCCTAGATCAATTTCCAAATAAGTCTCACATACACAGTTCCCCTGATACATCTTTATGCAATGATCCAGTACAAGATGGCCACTTTTGGGATCTGAGTAAAACTGGCCTTAAAACAGATTCAGTTGTTACATGTAGGTTTATCTTCAAAATGTATTATGCTGGGTCTTGAAAAATGTGTCCTTAAAAGGTGGCTTAAAGAGCAAGTTAGGCTATATTAAACTTCCCTTTCATTCACTAAAAATAACACAGTAACACCTGAAAAAAATTCCAAATAAAAGAATACAAAAATATCCATATATCATGGATTTCACTGCCAAGATGATGCCAATAAAGAAAACTTAAGGTTGTTCAACATGCAGCAAATAAGTTCTCAGTTCCTCAACTCATCTGACACATTTTCTGAAACCAGGCTGTGCATCCATTTTGCTTCTACCAAGATCATCAAAGTGCTGGATTCCAAGTAACAAACAGATGATCCAAACTTGCCAAAACATGAAACTTACAGGACAGGTTTGGTGTTCTAATCCATATTTTGGCAGACAAAACCAAAATAAATTAGATAATGGTGCAGCCTAGCTTCCTCATTATTTTTTAAAAACATGTCTCTGATTTATTTTCAAAGACATTGAGCATTATGCCTAAAAATCAACTGAATTATCAAGTTTTATACCTTTACATGCATTGGTGTTCAAGACATAATGAATGCAAAAACTTAATGTTGGCACCACTGACATCAACAATTGTGTTATAAGTTGCACTTATGTCACCTATCTCTTGTCATTAACAACAATGTCAGGCAAGTGATACCTACTGACAACACTGCCAAGCAAGTGATACTTATTGACAATACCATCAGGCATGTGATACCTACTAACAACAATGACAACTGGTACCTATTAACAACACTGCCAAGCAACTGATACCTATTGACAATATCATCAGGCACATGTTACCTATTGACAACACCATTAGACAAGTGCAAGTGGCATCTATTAACAACACCATCAGACATGTGATACCTACTGACAACACTGCCAGGCCAGTGATACCTATGCTGGGAGAATAAACAAAACCTCAGCCTTCAGGTTAGGATATCTGTTAGAAGATTTACCTGGTACTCTTGTTCACTCTCTGTTATTACATTTACAAAATCAGTGGCAGTCTGCTGTTCATTCTGCAATACAAAAAGAAAATAAATCCTTGATTATCATAAAATTAAGATTAAAACTGCAAATTGTTTTGAGCTGCATTTTCTCAAATTTTCAAATCAAGCAGAAAATTGTAAGCCACAGAGACCTTCTTTGAAAGTAAAGGTGTGGTACTAAAACAGATGCATACAATGATGTAGTTTTATAAGTTCAACAAGATGACAGCATGAAAAATTAAATTTTAAACAAAATCTGACCGAAGTCCATTAAGTGTGAAATATGGGTCACAATGTGATTAGGGCGTAGTAAGTTTCATGATTCCAGATATAGCATGTAAACCAGATCCAAAATATCTTAACAAAAGGAAAAAAACGAAGTATGTACAAATAAGGCAGTGTATTTACAAAGTTAGTCTCTTTAGTTCCTCCATAGCAGGTACATCTTATGAAACACAATCCAAACCATTGCCTAGGACCTTGTAAGAATGAATGGCTGAGACACAATATGGCTGTACAAATGTATACATGTCTTTATATATGTGGACAATGACACTGATGATGACACAGGAGATAGTAAAACACCCTCCCCTCTACTGGGTAAAGGCAAGCAACAAACATTGACACCAATGACAATATTATCGGAAAAATAATCCCAACGTCTCGCCTATGCTTTGTAGGTGAAATAAAAAGTAAGGTAATGAGGGTGTATGTTAAGAAATGAGTTAAGTAAAAAGTACTTACAGAAACATTAATTGTCTGTTTAATTTCTTTTGAACTAACTAACTGTACATTGCCATCTTCATAATAGTGAACCTGTAAAAAAATGAAAAAGGAAATAATTAACTACAAGATGCAAATATTAACCAGTCAGTGAAGCATAAAATGTATTGTATATACTCACATATAAGTCACATAAACTGCAAACTGCACAGACCCAGATCTTTCATCACAAAATGACAGCAGACACGAGTCTATGCAGTATGGTAGAATGAGTAGAACAAACACACAAACCTGGATCTCTGTTTAAAGTTATGCCCAACCTGTATGGAAGTATATGGTAGGTCCCACTGAACAGCTTTCAAACTGAGATACATGCCTTCAACAAGTTTCATAACTCTCGTATGAACAATGCATAAGAACCTCTACTTCAGCATTTAATTAAGCTCCTGACAAAACTTGCCCCACAACATTAACCCATTATAAGCTTATATTAAATATTAAATGTTATGAATTAAAATTGTAACTTCATAAAAATAGGCTAGTCAGGATGAAAGGAAGGAGAAACAGCAAATAAAAACATTTCATGGGAAGGAAAATGAAACCGTCAACACAGTAACTTGCCCCAAAAAATCTAACCAAGTGGGACACCAAGACCAATACCAACACCAGTGTGACCTAATAAACTTCATTATGACTGGAATAGTTGATCTAAAATTTCTAAAAACAAGATTTGCATGGAAAAAAAAAGGATTTTCAGATAAAAAACGTCTAACTCTAAAGCTTAAAAAATGAAAAAATTGCTGTAATGGCCAGAAAATGTACCCATCTTCTACATCTAACACTATGCCTACAAAATTTCATTTTTTTACGTCAAGCAATTTTTGGTTCAAACTGTTATGAAGGTTTTTGTCAAGAAAGTCTACTTTTTAAGTCCAAAAAAGTAACAAATGTGTAATTTTTTTTTTAAATTGACAAATTATTGCAAAACCTAATCAGGTCATCTACACATGGACACAAATATGCCAAGTAAATTTCATGTGTCTGCAGAGAGTGATTTTTGCACAATCTTGCTAACAAGATTCTCAGAAACATGGACAGACAGGACCAAATCAAAATACCGCCACTGCAAGCATAAACAATTCATTTTTTTAGAAGTTATTCCAATTTTGGGCAAGTTACACAATATTTATCTTTTGCAGCAAAATTTTCAACATGTCTTAGGCAGTTTAACAACACATTCTTCCAACTCAAAATTTTTCATTCACCTCCCATTTACCTGTACTTTCAAAGTTCCAGCAGCTTCAACTTTTCCACCTGATTCTGGAAATGTTACAGACCACTGTGACCTCCAGCGTCCATTCCTGAAAAATACTGACTTCACTGAGTTCTTCATTTCACGACTATATTCTGAGTCACAGCTTCCCTGCTTCTCATTATACAAGGTACGATCTATTCTCACATGTTGATTCATGATTAATTTACATACATGTATCAAACTTTGTAAAATAATAACATTTCAATTAGCCATTAAGTAAAATTCAAATAAACTGAGAGAGGCAAATTATCCTTTTAATTATAAAATGATGCCTTTGGCTTATGAATTCACACTATTAAGCCCCTGTAAGCCTAAAAGTCACTTACACAACCTTCCGAGTCTTGACAATAAAACTTGAGGAACAGTGAGCAATTTGCTCATGCAAATACACCCATACATGCCCAGCACCCTACCCCTAACACATGATGAAGATGAGTCTGTCATAAACAACAGTATGTAACTCTTCAGAAAATAGTTTAAGTACAATGTTATGACATATCTTCTGATGTTTCACAGCAATCCATTAAAAACTACAGTACAGTTATAAATTCTGTTGGATTCAAGTTGCACTAACAAGACTGTACCATGCACTACACCTCTCCTTTGATATCTTGTGCACAATGGCATCCAAAAACAGAGACTGCAGTATAAGCATGAGCATTAATTACTGACGGACATCTGAAAAATTAAGATGCCATCCTGGCTGGATATCGACAAGGAGAAGACGAGGGGGTTACTATTTGTTTAATACTTGTTGTAGAATCATGTTAGGAATAATTGTCAATAAAATGCTTTTTCTAATGACATTGTTTGCTTTTCTGTATAAATTACCTTATCTTCAAGAAAACCAACCTCTGAAGGATCATTATAAACAGTACTCCAAAGACATTTCAACACACACACATGTGCACTTGTTAGAACACCACATATTATGTCACTGCTTTTTGAATGTGAATGTTGAGTGTTATTGTTCATTCACAAAACAAGGTTTCCTTTTTCAAAATCTGGGGACATTTAATTTGTGAACTGACAACTGCAACATTGAAACCTTATCTTTTTCTTTATTGTTCTATTAGCAATATTGATGCCATGATTTCAATACAAGT
Organism: Megalonaias nervosa; assembly: GCA_016617855.1. Classification (NCBI taxonomy): domain Eukaryota; kingdom Metazoa; phylum Mollusca; class Bivalvia; order Unionida; family Unionidae; genus Megalonaias; species Megalonaias nervosa. The sequence goes on from JAECUM010030977.1 coordinate 19,471, forward strand.
ATTAGTGAAATTTCTGCTTATCCCTGAGCAAGCCTCTGAGTGGCAATTCTGGCATCTTAAGTTCACTGCAAACTTTGGAACTCACTTCTCCATCATGAACTGTACCTGTGAAAGTCAGCTTTCATGCACCAAGTACTACTTTTGCTTGCCTCTCTTGATTTGCTTGATTACGTTTGTGAACAAGTAGGGTAACCACTGGATAATGTTAGATACTTTTTTATTTTGTTACCTACATAATGATATTTATGACATCAGGTTATGATACCCTGCAATAGCACGCTTCATTATAGCTCCAATTATATTTGTTCATTGAAAAATAAATGCTTTTTTCAAAATATGAAAGATAATGTGTAAAAAGTTAATATTGTTTTGGGGAAGGGATTGTGTATGCATTCAGATAGGACATGATCATAGTGTGGCTCCTGAGATTTTACAAAAATTTCACTAACATCTTGAAGTGTAAAGTTCTGTGCCAAAACATACAAGTGGGCAAGCTGTCACCTTCTTAATGAAACAGTTGTCTTATGATGCAAGTTTCTTGATACAAATAAAGATGTTTGAAGTTTTTATTTGTGAATATTCATTTCAAATGTGTCAGTAGTTCATCACTGCCCTTTCATCATAGCTTAGTTTTGAAAAAGTCAACTCATTAAAAAGCTGACTAGTGTTAATCTTATTATTGTTGAACTATGAACAATATAGCTAGTAAGTCATCCATTTTTCTTCAATGCATTCTGTGTATGATTTTTGCTCAAAGGAAAGCTTGAAGCCATGGGCAGGATTAGTTTGGAGTTAAATGCAATTAGCTTCAAGACTTAATGTTCTCAAGTTAAGCAAACAATGTGGTGGTCTTACCCAAATTTATAAATCAATGAATTTGCAAACCATTTAAGGGAAAACAATAAATTACTGATGCCTGCTCAATAAACTGTCATACATATCCACTAACACATATTTACAAAACAAACTGTAAGCAGTTTTTGTTGTTGCCACACACACGTAATACCCCACCCCACCCACTTTCATTGTAACCCATTTTATTTTCTGCCTTCAAATTGTTCACATATACATAGGAAACTGTCCTTCCAGTGTTAATACTAACTGGAACAAAACCATTTAAGTTACTGGGGTGGAGATATTGGCTAATATAAGCAAACATTCTACTCATTGTTTTTAGCTCTGCCATGAAGTGAAATCCCAGTTATAAATAAAAAAATTTCAATGAATACTGGGTTTATTTTTTTCCTCTGTCCTTTAGAGAATACCTTGATGTGTGTTAAAAACTCACTCTGAACCTACAATCCATCAAAATCCATGTGGCTGGTTGCACTAACAAGTGCCAGATGAAAGAATGGCTGGACTGACATGAGGATTACTATATATCACAGAAGTGGAGGTATAAAAAGCATTCATAAAGTAAACCTGTTTTTGATACAATAATTCTGGTACCTTGATTACTGATACAAAAAAATGAACAATACCCCTCCCCTCAATTTTTACCCGTTTAAAACACTTTAAACATTTTAAAGGCGTGATGATGACAGATTTCAAACTTTATTATGTTGACAAACATTCAGTGCAGAAGTGACTGTGTGATGAACATTGTGCCCAATTTAGTAGCTGCAGGAAAAAGGACTATTGATTTTGAGTATTCTTGTATATAAATAATTCAGTACAAGGAAATTACTCTCAAACATCACAATGAAGCACAAGTTTATTATGCATGCTTAAGTAACAGCTTGTGTATGAGAACATATGAATCCTTTTGATGTGGAGTATGTTTGATGATTTATTATATATCTTTCAACAACATATATTAGCTTATTATTAAGCAGAACATTATCTATGATTTTCATTTCGTTTTTTTTTAACCACTTTTCTGCAGCTTGGTTTCAGTTTGGTTTGGTTCATTCCAATTTGTCTTGGCTTGTTGTCAGAATTCAGTGTACTGCTTGTGCAAAGTGTACAGACAATAAAGGGTGAGTGAGATTAAGTGAACTGTGTTGACTGGAAAATTCCAGTGTTATGCTGTCAATTCTTAATTACAAACAAAAAAAATATGAGGTGATAATTCTGCAGGCTCACCAGCAACATGAGTGAGAATATTTGAGAGAGAGCTGGAGATCTGAACTGTTTGCAACAAGGCATAGTGACATGTAGAACACACTTGGGACTGTTATTTGTACAGATTCTACACATATGAACAATGTAGTTCCTTGGACTGGAAAGATGGAGATCTGAGCTGTTTGCAACAAGGCATAGTGACATGTAGAACACACTTGGGACTGTTATTTGTACAGATTCTACAAATATGAACAATGTAGTTCCTTGGACTGGAAAGATGGAGATCTGAGCTGTTTGCAACAAGGCATAGTGACATGTAGAACACACTTGGGACTGTTATTTGTACAGATTCTACAAATATGAACAATGTAGTTCCTTGGACTGGAAAGATGGAGATCTGAGCTGTTTGCAACAAGGCATAGTGACATGTAGAACACACTTGGGACTGTTATTTGTACAGATTCTACAAATATGAACAATGTAGTTCCTTGGACTGGAAAGATGGAGATCTGAGCTGTTTGCAACAAGGCATAGTGACATGTAGAACACACTTGGGACTGTTATTTGTACAGATTCTACACATATGAACAATGTAGTTCATTGGACTGGAAAGACTGTGAATATCTGATAACAAAACAAAATCACACAATATAATGAAATCTGAATATGGTACAGCTTTATGAATCCATACAACCAAAAATTTTGGCAGTGTTGTCAAATTGACATTTTGGTAGGGAAATTTTGGTGCACCCTAACTAAAATTTTAGCAAGCTCTACATCCATGTACATGCTAAAGTTATTTGTTGCAGTGACCTCCAACATAACCTCTGCCAAAAGTGAGACTGAACAAATGAATTTCATTCCCAACTTTTTCATTGGCAATATCGCTTGCTGTATTTAGAAATACATATACTGCTGGAAGAAATCAAATTGCACAACTTCACTGGCAAGCAATCAAAACAATAAAACATTCTAGCAGCCACTGGAATGCTTTCTAAAATATAATATTAAAACATAAGCTCATGTCAACACTTATTTCAAAAGGGACTAAGTATGTAATTTAAACTGGAATAAATTTTACTCCATTATAAGGAAATAAACAATAGCTTTAATTAAACACCACTATATAACCTGTAAGTTTTGAGAACTGATATACAAACTGATGTAGAACGCTGAAAATTAGCAATGCCAACATTCTGCGGTTTTCTACAACAGAACTGTGGCAGAGATTATACATCTGTGCAGACTGAATTGTCCTTGAACAATATCTTCCTGTAAATAGTGTCAATAATTTATGTCAGTCTTGCACTATATTTGCCATGCCAAATTTAAAATCACTCAAATATATGCACACTATACTAAGTAAAGTACTTTTTCACTAAACATTACCAATAATTTTTGGGATTGAAGTGGTGACTCTCAATACAGGCTACAAGTGTGATGTTCCCTCCTGAAGAGCTTCCAAACACACTGCAGTGTCCAGACTTGTAGTGTGCATGAACATATTTCGTTAGTGCTGTCTCCACTGCAGACCGATACCCTTCCGAAGTTTTGTCCACGCTGACAGGCTGAAATTCACTGGCCTCTTTTCTTAGATGATCATACCTAAAATGTGCAATGATCACCTTGAAGAGTAGATATCAAAACGTTTACACCAAGCATGACATAAAAATCTAACAAAATTTAAACTTCCCTAAAAACTCGGCTTCAGGTTACAATTTATAAAGGGAAATTCCACTTCCATTTGAAAAATAGATAAGTTTTTAATAGTCAAAATTTAATCAAGAAACAATGTAGGACTTGCAAATATAATGTGCAATTTAAGCACATTTGGCTGATATAAGAATTTTGATAGTTGTGCTATTGTACATTCTATATAGACCCCAAGTAATTAGTCTTATTAACCAAGGTCTACATTGTACATTCTATATAGACCCCAGTAATTAGTCTTACTAACCAAGGTCAATATTGTACATTCTATATAGACCCCCAAGTAATTAGTCTTACTAACCAAGGTCTATATTGTACATTCTAAACAGACTCCAAGCAATTAGTCTTATCAACCAAGGTCTAACTCATTTATAGTTTAGAATAAATGTTTACAAAGATCCACTGCAAAGAAAAGCATAAAAAATCAACAATTGGACGACTCCTTCCCAAGTTCTAGCTTTGTCTAGGTGAAAAAAATTATCAGTGGACATTGACAATCTCATTCTTTTCATTTTCTAAAGCCCTATGTAGGCAACTTTATAAAGCCAAAAAAAGAAATCAGTTTAGTACCTTCTTTTCATGCCCTGACATATATTTAAAAAGGGTTGTAGCTAAAAAGACATAAGGATAAATGTTGTATTACAGAACAAAGTATTTTATGCTGTTTCATTGTTCTAAATAGCCCAACTTTCACAGAATACTGACCCAATGATGTGGAAACCAAACAAAATACTTCTTAATATCATTATTCCTTTATACTATGTCCACTGAACTTGTAGAAGTTACTGAGAGAAATATAATGAGTGGTCTTTTTCTGCCTTTAAATTAAAATATAACTAGTTTAAAATTTCAAATAAATCCATGAAACCCAAGTGGGTCTGATATTCCTCACCTGGCTTATTTAACTTAATAGTTGACAATTTCACAAAACTGACTTATGGTACCCTAAGAGCACAATCTTATTTTCCCTATCTAAAAACTTTATATGAAGATGACTTTTCCCAAGATAAAGGCATACCATATCTACTCAATTATAAAACTACTCTACTGTAAGTTTACCTAACAAAAATCAAAAATTCTTACCAAATCTAACACCTAATATATCATGATGTTTTTCTTTATTCTTTATTAAAAAAATACTCTTACACATCTATTTAATACTGCACCATTAAACAGAAACACCATCTCACATAGTTTCTGAAATGAGACAATGAATCACCATATTGGGCAACCATTTCTTAAGTTTTATCCCTCAACCATTTGTCAGCCTCTCAAGTGGTTTCTAGAAAACTGAATATCTCACTGAAAAATAATCATTACCTGCCTTAAATAAATGACTCTGAATATAGCTTCCCATTTATTTCCAACTGAATCTTGCAGCAGAAAAAATCCAACATATAAGATATCACCATTATTTCTGCTTTGTCAGTGCATGCTGAACAGTACTTCTTCCTTTCATTAGACTGACCCCTCCAAAATGGTTCAGAAACCAATAGAATACAGCTGGTAACCAATCAACTTGCTGATAATGGTGACATTGCATGCATTAGATTTTCATTGGTTAATGATCCAAATCATAATGAACTGGACATTTTCCTCTACAAAAATATATTCAGATCATTTGTTTCAGCTAGGCAATGTTTTCTTTTTTTCAATCAGGTGTTGTATTTTTGAGTAATTGCTTGAAAAGTTGATCCATGGTGGTGTGACCAAATATATACAATTTATTCATCTTCTTTGTTTCAGGTAGATAATGGTTATTTTTCAGTTGGTGTTAAATTTTCTAGTAAACACTAAAAAGGCTGAACCATGGTGGCTACCAAAACTTTACCTGAAACTCTGCTTGGTTCTTGGATCTAAAAATCTACCTCCACCTAAATCTCCATGTTCTGATATCAAGGCCTGGAATCAGATAAAAATATGAATATATATGACTGTCAACATATGTAATGATGATCTAATATGCGATTGCAAAGTATAAAACTTATTTGAAGTGTAAATTTTTTATGGATATTCCAGGATAAAAAGGGAGGGGGATATGATGATGCTTAAATTTACTCAGTATGGGTTGGTGGAAGTAATTCAGACTGGTCTATGTTTAGTATATTAACCAGTCCAATTAAAATGTTATGATGTTACAGACTCTTCACAAAATTTGTGTCTTCCAAGTACAGTTCCCTACTCCACTCCCATTCTGAAGCCATGAAGTAACATAATGACTTAGGACTGAATATCATCAATAATACAAAGCATCTAAAAAGACTGAAGGTCAATTCAGTGTAAATGCATTCTGTATACACAATCTGTTGCATATACTGTATGGCAACATTAGACTTCTCCAAGGTGGTCACTAAATATTGATATTCAAAAAAACTAGTTAACTTATGCTAGGAAAGATAAATATATTTTAATCAATTTGCAAGTCTGGACACTGTTTAGTTTTTTTTACTTAGTATCACCAGCTTAACACCTGGTAATGACATCAAAATATCATTCATTAATGCAAAAAGTCTGTGCACTAACTTGATATACAAAATGTAAAACTCAAATAGTAAAACAGTTCAAGCAGTTTACACCAATCCTCACTGTAACAAACCATTATCCAAACAATATGAAATGGGTACGCATCCAAAAAACATAAAATGCATCCATATCCAGTCAATATGAAATGGGTACACATCCAATCGATATGAAATGAGTATATATCCAATCTATATGAAAAGGGTACATCTCCAGTCAATATAAAATGTGTACACATCCAATCAATATGAAATGGGTACATATCCAATCTATATGAAATGGATACATAGCCAATCAACACAAAATGGGTACACATCCAAACAATACAAAATGGGTACACATCCAAATATATGAAATTGGTACACATCCACTCAATATGAAATTGGTACATATTGAATCTATATGAACTGGATACACATCCAACCAATATGAATGGATACAAATCCAATCAATATGAGATGGGGACAGCTTTCTTCGAAAGATTAGAACAATCTCAGCTACTTTTTAGGATAAAACTTGAAATTCATGTTCATTTAATATGAAATCTGATAATACAATCTGATAATATAATATGCCACAAGTGGTTCATACTCAAGAATTAATGCAAGAGCCACCATGTCTAACTTGCATCTGGAAGGAACCTTTGAATGTAGGCAACAACAGATTCAGGGCAGAATCCTGTATCAATTTATGCAATCAATGTTTGTAACTATTCTCACATGACTCTTATTCCCTGGTATCCTGTATGTTTAAACATAAAATCAACATAGACTTTACCTGTTCCTCTACTCCTTGAATCTTACATGGAGTAAATTGGTCCTTGTTGTACTGTGCAAAGGCTCTGAAACACAACCAGTATAGTTAACAACAACCATGATGACTTACTCATAAGAACGGATCATGCATACCTAGTGTCTCTACCTGTTAAGTCTAATCACTTACTGGTAAAAACAGATCATGTATACCTTGTGTCTCTATTGCTGTAAGTCTAACGACTTGCTCATAAAAACAGATCATGTATACCTTGTGTCTCTATTGCTGTAAGTCTAACGACTTGCTCATAAAAACAGATCATGTATACATTGTGTCTCCACCTCTGTTTAAAGTACATGTGAATATAATTTGCAGCAAGCCAAACTCAAACTTTCTGACTAAGTTGCCCACCACATCTCTGCAAAAATTCAGTGTATCAAAAGCTTGGACCTTATTCAATAACTGTGTATCTTTACCTTATATTTCTGTTGAAAACAAGTTAACAATCCATGAAATAATAAAATAATTATGAAATTATATATTTTAATAATTAAATAATGCATTTTGTTGTTCAATGACACTAAGCAGAGCTCCTGATGCAAAAGGTCACTAGCAGAACTTTATTTGCACAGATAACTGAAGAAAGTCAATAGTGACTTAAAACTAAGAAAATATTATAAGAAAATGTTATATAGAATGATAGTAAAATGAAATGTGTGATCATATTTTAATAAACAAGGACAAGTATTTTCAATTACAATGTCAGTGACTATAACAATCTGTAACTATGCTACACTAGCCTTCAAATAAAAACGACTATGACATGTATGTTGAATTCATGCTCATGTGAAGACTTTTAGTGAAACCTTAACACAACTGCTGAGAATGATCCCACTGCTGCCATCGTAAGAAAAGTAACCATTACATCTCACTTGTCTACTAATGTGTACATGAGTAAAATCAGTTTTTATCGATAAATGAAACCAATGACTGAAACCGATTCTTCATCTGGAAGGCTAACTCTTATAGACGAACATAAAATAATTTGGTACTCACCCTGAGGCTCCCTCTTTCAGAAGATCGTCATCATTCAGCAAAATCCTTACATCTAAAAGGGACACAAAAATATTAATCCATGAAGAATGACCATGCAAAACATGTAATTAAAGTTCAGAAACTGGTTATTCATAAGAATGAGATAAGTGGCATATGCCATACTGTTGTGTGCTGACTATTAAGCTAATTATACTTTGACCTTACTCTGCAATTAACTGAAGTAACAGGTAGTTAATTATGTGGCATATTATTGATATCCGGACTTAATGTTCTGCAAAGCTTTCAGTTTGGAAAGTGAATCTGAAATGATGCTGTTATTTCTGCAGTAAAATGGGGGCTTTAAATGGACTCAAGATGGCTCCAAGGTGTACTGCAATGTCAGCAGCAACCTGGTCTGTCTTCTGAACCATGTATATACAGAAACATGGCAACAATAGGAGGATCTAATTTCAGTGAATTGACTCTCAAACAGGAGAGGAGGACTTCTTAAAATTGGCAATGATCAAATATGATGCTGGGGGGTTTGATAACCAAGGAGGTGATTTTGGAACACAGAATTTTGCAGAATGTTTTTACATTCATTATTTTGCTGTTGTTAAATAAGGATGAATTCAAATTGCCAAAAGGTGCAGTGAAATTTTGGTTGAAGTGTACATGGTTTGCTATTTGGGCCTAAAGACTACATCATATGTAGAAAGGGGTAACCAACTCTCTCTTATAGTGGGGAACCAAACAGTCGATCAGGTTCTATTAAGGAGCAACTTTCTTCAATGACAGTTTTGGCTGACACTTGGTGAAATTTGTGGCTGGAGTCTCATTTTTTAAAGTAGCAGTTTCTATTGCTTGCCTGGGTCTAAATTTGAAAAGCCCCCACCTCACCCCACCCTCCCAATGCATGCAGGATTCTCTTTAATCCCAATGACAAGTCCATGACTCCAGAAATGTGTGATAAAGTGCTCATGTCCCCCACCCCCGTTTTTCAAAAAGTGCTTAATGAGTAGTTTTAAGACTCAATGGGACTGATACTCTACTGGACTAAAGAAATTGTGCGTGTAAACCTTTGACCCTCCCAATAGAGTGGCAATAACATACTTGTGCTAACAGATGGACAACCATTAGACAACAAATGAAAAACCATCCATAAGCTCTTCTAGTCTATGACCAGTAGAGCTAAAACCATAGATGAGATTTATTTTATGATCCGTAATTTTAGCAATAAGTCCAATTCGAACACTGTGGACACAAAGGTATCATTTAGAAAATCAGTCATATTTAAATTAGTGGATGGAGCAGGAGTGCTGTTTTCTTTATAGGTCATCATTGGGTCTTAAACATTTTTGGTTTCTACAACACAAATTCATGAAAAGTAGTATGTCAAGAATAACAGTGAATTCACAAATTTGCTAAAATTCTGATCAGCAGATTTTGTGAAGAAGTCATTTAAAAATTTTCCATTTTTAGTACTGGCCTTATTTCATAGTCTTAGATGAAAATGTTGCCAATCTGACAACTAATACTTCACAACAGCAGTCAATTTAAAATTCTTGTTATTGGTGAAGAATATCAGAAATGGTTTCAATACTCAGCAGATAAAAGTTAGAAATGATCTAATCTTCAAGGGACTCTATTTCCCAATATAGTTCAGCTCAGCCAAAAAATTATTTGAGTGGATATTATGGCTCCTCCAGATGTCTATAAGGTTTCCAGGGAGCTGAAAACTTCAGTGTTATCAAATAAGTCACTAAACTAAGACACTCCTATTGAACCATATCCATCCCTTCTCTCCATCTACATACAAAATATACCATAAGATGTGGCAGCACCCACTTCCCTTGCATACTGAATATGATTGGCTAACCATTACCATTTGAGTGGTGGGTCCTAAGGGCCTGCTATAAGAAGTTCTTCCAAAGAGACTACCTATTAGGTATCAGTGATTTTATTCAACCATTTACACTATTACAATATTACAGACTGCTCTATTTGATTGGGTGCTGGACTCATCTTGGTCACCACACCCTGTTTTGCACTGCATGAATGTTTTTAAAACATTACCAATTTCATGTCTTAAAATTTGATACATTGCTGTCTTCAAAACAGAAGAGAAATAGTGTAATTTCCTTTTGCAAAGGAAATATTTCTGGAACAAGTCTGAGTGTGGGAATGGTGATGACTAATAACCAGATCCTTCACATTGTATTTCCTGCAGATGTAAAACTGCCGCTGCCACAGACTCTCATTTCTACCAGTGAAAAAGTAAATTGCTGACAACACCCACTCCCCTTTCACAAATTAACAAGGCCAATGTCGGTATGTGAAAAAGCTGCCAGCAGCTTCCTGTAGGTTGGTGGTTCTTATTGAGGTTTTCTCAGGTTCTTCTTCCACTAGTTATACTAGCTGCCGTATGTCGCCTATCTTGTGCTAATAAATGGTGTTAAACCCCAAAGCAAAAAACACAACAACAAATTATGAAGGTGACTATAATTTGTGAGGTTTAGAATCTGGCCCCTGACGATTATGTGTTCACTTTTTTAATCTTGTTGGCACATTCAGTCTCTGACTGCATATATCTGCATAAAAAGTGACATTACAAACTTGTTCTCCACATATGATTTAGGTACTCTGAAGATCATTTAATAGATGTGTGAAGTTTCTCTTGTACTTAGTCTAGTTTGGATGTCAATACTTCCAGTATGACACACAATGAATAAGCCACAGGGAGTGCTTATTGCTTGTTATTGTTTTACGCTGGACTTGAACAAACAATAACCATAATAATGTGATTAACTAATTAATAAAATACTTCAGTCATACATGTGGAACAAATCTGGAATGTGTTCTTTATGCTCAAAGGGGACAAACATGCAAAACTGAAATTCACACAAACTTCATGTATAATCTACTATAAGTTTCACTTTCTGAAAATTTGTACCTTTCATTCTTACTCGTTACGAAGAAATTTATGAAAAACTGATCATCTCTCCTGATCCGTCTTGAATAGAGCAACGCGCTTCCCTCCCCCTGAACAAATAGCAGATGTGACGTCATTTGAGACACTGTACACACTGGCATTGTTGATAATGCAATCAAGCGTTCTATGAGTTGGCTGTGTTTGAATGTTTAAATTATGGCGACTGTCAGTGATGACAGTGATGCGGATGACATTCCTGAAGTAGAATATTCCATTGACATCCAACCTTACATGTATGAACCGGAGATAGATTCGTGTGACAAAGATGTACAGGACTCATCAGATTCTGACAAGGACGATGATCTGGAGTATCGTTGGCCTGGTGTAGAAGAAGCACAGTTGCTCGAAAACGCAAATTGGTAAGGAATTTAAGTATGAACAAATCTGCAAATATCATATGTGAGTACTAATCTTGCAGCAACAACAACAACAACAACAACAAAATCTCTTTCGGAGAAAATGAAAACCTGTGCATAATCCTTTTTATGAGCATTTTTATAATCGCAAGTTTGGTAAGTTGGATTTAAAAACAAAAAGGTGATCTGCAAATGGAAATGACAAATTTAGGACCAGTTCAGCTGAATTGTGTGTGTGTGTGTGTGTGTGTGTGTGTGTGTGTGTGAGAGAGAGAGAGAGAGAGAGAGAGAGAGAGACAGCACACACAACATGTTACACCCCCACCTCCTCCAAGGCACCATAAACCAATACATTAAAAAAATAAATACCATGTATACAGTGACTGGATTGGTGTGAAATTATGTGTAATAGCTATACTATTCAGTAAACTGTATTTTGTCCTTTCAGAGTTTACCAACACATAGCATATAGACGATTTGTCCACTGGGTGTGGAAGATACTTGGTAAAAGAAATAGAAAGATATTACCATCCGGTGTAGTGAGAACGATTCGCAAGACCTTCCCATCTGAAACCTACACAGGATTCAAGTATCCCTGCAGTTGACTGGCGAATCTGAAAGCTTATGACATTTGTAGAAATGTGTGTGAATATATGTGTATACAGTGAAACCTGTCTCGAGAGACCGCCCCTTCTGCCAACCAAAAGTGGTCTCTCAAGACAGGTGGTCTCTCATAACAGGTGTGTGAAAATGGACTGGTTTCCAGGGTCAGTAGTTAGCACTGAAGAAAAAAATACCCATACTCACTGTACATATATCCTTTATTCATAAATCTTGTTAAATATTGCATGCATTCCTCTCAAAATAACTTGACGTAATAAAGATATACAGTGTACATCTATCAAACAATGTGAATCAAATTTAAATTTGAACATCACCTGAATATGTACATGTATTAGCACATGTATATGATGGCTGGTAGTCTTTTTTTCCAGTCATCAACTTTATGTAAATTCACATCAGCTGATTCTCCACTGAGCACACTTGCTGTGATATTGTATCTATTTTTGAAGCTCTCCAGCCATCCGTTTGATGCAGTAAAGTCATCATAATTCAGTTCTACTGAGACAATAATTGCTTTTTCCTGAATCAGCTTTCCACTTACTGGTATGTTTTTACTCCTTGAAACACAAAACCACTCCCATACTCGCTCGTTTAGATCTCCATACAATGTCCGTCGTGCTGTGGCATATTTCCTCTGTGCTTGTGCACCTTTCTGCCATTCGTTTCTAATGGACTCCTTGTCTTTGATAACATTCTGAATCTGCGTTTTACTGACGTTTAAGCTGGCTGCTATTTTGCGAGCTGTCTCCCCTTTTTCACTTCTTTCAATTACATTAAATCTTTCTTCCAGTGTTAGGAGTTTTCTTTTTTTCATCGGAGGTTCTGCCATTGTTATTAGTGTTGATGTAATAACGACTAGATGTATTTCGATTTTGATCAGGATTTGGGGAAATGTGGAATAAATATATATTATTTACCAATGAATGAAACCCCCCAAAATAATTAACTCATCAAGAAACAATACATTTTTTTGAGACGAAGTTTAAATCACCAGCGTTATAGCTTGATAAACAAAGGTTGCAACCATCTGCACCTGGGTAAACAAATGGTGGCTTGGTGAAACACTGTAAAAAAAAAAAAAAAAATCCGGAAACGATTCTCACTTACTAGTGTTAAAGACAAAGACCTCATTCACCCGCAGGCATTACAGATTAACTGGAAAGACAAATGATGTACTCAACCCTACACTGAAGCCCTTTCAAAAGATTTATCACTGGGACATTAGGACTACCGGCAATGTGTGGGTTTTCACAAAGATAAAGAAAAAATACAAACCTCTAAATTGACCGCGTATGTCCATCATTACTCCCTTTGATAAAAAATGGTTAATCTTACTGGCAATTCACATGACTTCGTCACTACAATGGCGGTTAGTGACATGTACTTTAGTCTGGTTTACTGCAATTTACAAATGACACCATATGCCGGACTTGTAAATTTCACACAACTGGTAGGTAGCCAATTTTTTTTTTTTTTTTTTAAAATACTGTATTTGAACAATCTTTACTATTTATGCGGTCGTTGATACAAAGGATTAAATGACGGTTAGTGGTGTTTATCTTGCCTTATGGTTGTTTAGTGTTATTTAATGTGCACTTTGTTTGCATACTACATGCATCCTGAGCTCTCGTGTTTACAAAGGATTAAGTCAAGGTCAATGGTGTTGATCTGTTTTTTTGCGATGCGGTCATTCATAGCAGTGTTGAAATGCATATTTTGCCAAGAAATCGCGGTCGCTGGTTGCGTTCAGCAGGTGGTCGCTCATTACAGAGCGTTTATATAATAAAATCGATCCGTGCATTACGATTGTGGTTGTTCATGACAGGTGGTCGCTCATAGCAGAGGTCGCTCATGACAGGTTCTACTGTAATAGCAAAACAATAAATCAGAAGCTAATGAGGTTCTAAACTTTATTGGGTCAAATTACACTTTCATGTATTGAAACGTGGACGGTGTTCCTGAATTACTGAGTCCTTGTCTAGAACAAACTTCTTTCTGTATGAAGAGGCTACAGCTGGTGGTGGATGGTTCATTTTGTGGGCCCTATCTTCATGTGCTGTGCGATATGTGCTGTATAATTCTCGCCGCATTACAACCTCCTCCATCAGTTTTTGGACATAATCTGAAAATATGAGTTTTATTACAATCATATAGCCAGCTAGCAGTGTCATAAATTTTTCTATGGAAAAGAAAATAAAATTCTTCCAAAGAAAGAAGTGATCCAAATACTTCATACAATTTATAATTTTTCTACTTTTTTTGCTCAAAGCAAAACAATTATTTTTAAAACAGAATGTACATTAAAATAACTGATTCTAGTTTATGTATGTATTCAGGTTGAGCAGTTATTCATTTTCGGTTGCATCTATATTCAACTTCGTATGGTCTTAGGTCTGAGCACATCACAACTGGCCTGTAGTTTTGAAAGGAGTCTCTCCTGGGTTTAAAAAGAAATAACAATACAGGACTATGACGGTGTATGTATATATATATATATATATATATATATATATATATATATATATATATATATATATATATACTGTATATCTTTATTGTGCACGAGGTGAGGTGGGCTGCATTCAGATTTAAAAACATGATTATTTGATTCCAGTTGTGTGATTTTAATATGGAAAACAATTTTTACCATATGGATGAAAGTTCATTTACACACACGGGTTAAAGAGGAGATAATGTTATAGATGGATGGACACAGTGAAGAAATGGAGAGTATCATTACTGGTGTTACAAGTACACACAAACTTATAATACATGCTAACTGAAAATCTTTCCAAAAGCACATCTTGTCGTACATACTTTTCTATCAAATAGATACAGAAGTCTGTCTGGGTCTCCATGTGGACCTGACCCTTCTGGTTGCAGACTTGTGTTGGTGCTTTGGCTTCATCACACACCCTAGACTGCGAATGCAATAACACTTTTGTGAAGGTCTGATCAACACTCTCCATGTGGTTGACCTCATCTGTAATCTCAGCCAAGATCTGATTAGGAAAATAATAAAAACAAAAAGTGGTAATTTTTATTTCATCCACTCTCCAAATTTGGGGGACACACGACAATTTCAATGGACAAAGGAACACTGCATAAATTAAGTCCCTTTAATTATAAATTCAACCTTAAATAAATGTAATCATTCCTGCCGTTGATGTGACGTTAACCTTGAAGCTAAAGTGCACTAGCTGCCGTCGAGGATTTTATATTGAACTCCATCGACCATAGACCCTAACGTTTTCATTGCAAGATACATTATTTCAATATTGACATTTATTGCCATATTGCCGTTTGGTCATTGCTAGCATCATCATAGATGTGGACTGACCGTTTTTTTTATCTACTAGATAAACAGTAAAAAAATGCTTATTACCTCAAGCTTTCTCCTCTTATGTATAGCTCTGCTACCTGACCTATGTTGACTATGACTCTCCGGCATGTTTCCCATCTTCTGTCTTGTCGTCGGAGTAGAAAAATATAAAAGAGTCGGCACTAAATCAGGTTTCAAACGCAAACTTTTTGGCTCAAACCCAATACTTAGCACGAGTGTCGGATCTTTTGAGAAACATTCAGGCTCGAAATGTCTCTGGCACAACCTGGTGTGTTGAGTTGGCATAAGACCTTCTCTCTTTAATTTGATCCTCCATACAGATCTCCTTTTAGGGCCCTTTGGAAATGTGGAAAAACTAATCTTCTGTCCAGAACTGCTATTATTCACACAATTTAGAGCTGCACATTGAACCATCTAGTTTCTACTTGACACTGAATATGAATATGACTCTTGTACATTAATCATCTCAAATGATGTCACATCCTATTTGTACGGAAGGGAGATAACAAATTGGGGGCGGGTTCTTTCCGTTTGATCTCGGAATACAGGACCGTATTTTTTATGAAATGTTTGTGCAAATACAATAGATGCAAAGACAAAAATAATCGTGATAGATTATATACACAAACTACTACATATCCTTCTATTTACAATAAAATTGTGCAGGTCAAGGTTTTTGTCTCCCTTCAAATATTTTTCAGTGGCTGCTGAGGGTATAAAATAATCAGCATGGAATTGGTGGGAATGGGACACAATTCAAATTATGGGAACTAGCCAGCATTTGTTTGCTAATTTGTAGATGACAAGTAGGTGTTGTCAAAAGTATTTCCTTTTTGGTGACAGAAATTAGCGCCTGTTTTCTGCTATGGTTGTCTCAAACAAATGCTCAATTTAAGGAATGAAAAGCCAAACAACTAATAATCATTCATGAATGCTGAAACTTGTATAGGGTAAGTATTATTTGGTATTGAGTCTTCACTTCTTGTATCAATATTTGTATCGTTGTGGAAAAAGTACTGATGCATCGAGTAACTGTTTCACCCCTATTAGTAACAGTGGCTATATTTAAGGGAAAGCCATATGCCAGGAAGCTTTCTGTCAAATCTGGTCAAATTCTGTTCTACTGGTTTTTGATAAGCAATTTAAAGGTGTTTCTATTTCCATGGCCAAATTTCATTGGTAAAAACGTAAACGATTTCCATCCAGGTTATTTATTAAAGATACCACTGAGTTTTCTCTTTTTAATAACACCAGCCATATCTGAAAACACATTGGCATTAACTGTACAAGCGTAAAAGGTCATACTGCCAGAATGTTTCTTGTCAAATTGGATCAAATTCAGTTCTGCAGATTTAGATAAGCCATTTAAAGGGTTTTTACCACTTTTAGTAATTGAGGGTATATGTGATAGCAGACCGGGGTCATCTGTACAAATCTGAAAGCCCTTTATGCCACAATGTTCTGTGCCAAACTTGGTCAGAATTAGTCCATTGGTTTTCGAGAAAATTTCTAAAATGGCAATTGTCGATAGACACACAATGGATGCTGGGCCATACCATTGGCCAACTTTGCCTTGGCCAGTTAAGCTAAAAATACAGAATTAATGAGGAAGTATGTTTTGTCAAAACTAATACAGACCCCTAAAATGTTACGATTTGTTCCTTTATATACCTTCACAATAAAAGAGAACATGAGATGACAGTGGTCCTGAAATTGCTCACCAAGTTAACTTCTAAATGATAGCTAAATGTAAGAGCAGCTGGCCAAAAAGTCCAAGCTCTACCAATGCTGTTGTCTACATATGCTATGAAAACAGATGTTCTATACTTGTTATATCTTCATCCATATCTGATGGCACATTCACATCATTTGTCAAATACTGAAAATATGCCAAGATTCTTTCTTTCAAAATTGGTCAAATTCTACTGCTTTTTTTTACATAAAGATGTATAATTTTTTTCTTCTCTTAGGAACAATCACCATGTCTGGAGGCAAATGGCAACATATGCACCAACTTCAAAATCCTTGATGCCAAGATGGTTTTGTCACATTTGTTCACATCCTGTAGAATGGTATATGAGATGTCACTCGAAGGATTTCTATTTTTAGTAGTGGTGGTCACATGTGACTACAGACCAGCATCATTTGTATCACTCTGAAAGCCCTAAATGCCAGACTTTTTTGTGTTGAATTTGATGAAGTTCTGCCGAGTGGATTTTAAGAAGCTGTTTAAAAATGTCTGACTGCAGATTGGCATCATTTGTGTTAAACATAAGCACTTTATGATAAGACATTTTCTAGCAAATTTGGTCAAATTCTGTTGAGTCATTTTTGATAAGTTGTCGTTTAAGGAGGAGTGTATGTTATAAGTAACAGCAGCCATATGGATCTACATCATTTGTACAGAATTTGAAAGCCATGTGTGCCAGGATGCTATATGTAAAATTTTAGCAACATTTTGTGATTTAGAATGACAGAAGATAAATATTACCATTGAAAACTTCATTGAACTCTCCAGGAGGAGCATGGAGAATGAAATTGGAAGCAATCCTTGCCTGAAAAGAGATTACAACATTTTAAAGTCAAAAATTCATAAAATATTCAGCAATACCATGCATTGTGGAAATATGTGAAAACTGGTTAACAATTTCAATACCTGACATTACAAAAAAAATTATGGCAAGAAGGTTCATTAGTAGCATGTGAGCTACTATTGAAATATTAGTAATAATTTAAAATTTTACATCTTTAATAAGTTCAACCAATTTTTTTACTCTGTGCTTAACAGCACAGGCCATGTATTAGACTGGTCACTAATCTTTACAAGTCAATAACTAACATTGTTTTGAGAGAACAAAACTTGTCAAATCTAAGAATTGCTGCTAAGAGTGGAAATCAGCATTCTCACAAGTCAAAAGGGATTAAGTTTTGAATTAAACTACATATACATACATATTTCTTTTTAAACGTGGTACAAACTTAGAAGTGTTGTTGTCATTTTTTAACTGCCACATTATGATTGCCAATTTTAGTTGCAAACATAAACATTTTACTCACAACTGAGCACCATATAGTGTTTCCCCCAATTCTAGGAGGGCATTGTAACGGGCCTTTTGTCCCCAGTGGCAGGCCCATGTTTGCATCAAACTGGTTTTTTTCCTAATAAAATTGCCTTTTTCAGTTATAAATGCCCTTTCATTTCTCCTGACAGCCATTCGTGAGTTCAATTCAACATTTTTTAATTATATGCGGCAATATACCCATACCCAAAGCTTCTGCTGTTCCTTGTGCATCACAGTTCATCATGGCTTGGCCATGAAGTGATGCATAAAAGAGGTCTCTTTATTGGGTCTGACTACACACAACAGTATTTCCAACCACTGGAGAATATTTCAATGCAAGTTGGGTAGATATGATTAAATGGATTATGTTTCCAAATTTTACATAAATTGTCCTTGCTGCCAATGAACTACATATGAAACATTGGATTATTATAATTTCACAATTCAAATATTCCCTTCGCAGATTTCATAATTTTACAACAAATGCAATAATAATTATAATAATAATTATAATAATGACAACAATAATAAGAGTCTCTCAATGGAACTGATCCTATACTGTCGGAAAAGAATTTCCTACAATTCAAGATAAGACCACTTCTCTTTTAACTGTTCATGTTGAAACTATATTTAATATTCTTTAGTGATAACATTTTCAAACAAGTTGCTGCTATTGCAGCCATTTTGGGGAAGTTGTTGGTGAAATCCCATTGCTGATATGACTTTCTATTCTTCTGGAGTAGACAAGTGCTATTTTCATTCAATACCAATTAAACAGTCTTTTAGTAACAAATTCATTCACCAAAAAATGCAGCCATAAATGTAATAGAGCCATGATTAGGTATATTTTCCAGGAGAACCAACATAATCTTAATCTACTGTTGAACCTTCTGCTGACTGATCATTAAAATCTACTTTACAAATGCTTGTGTGGTTTATTTCTATGTAAATAAGAAATGAAAATAATGTAAAAGATCTCAGAACTATAATTTTGCAGGTACAGTGGGACCCCACTATAGCATGCTCCGTTATAACACGAATTTGGATATAACACGGTCATGGCATGGCTCCCGAAATTTCATTTACCTTATTACCTTGAAAAAAAAAAAAAAAAAAAAAAAAATAAAAAAATAAAATATGTAAAAAGTTTTATTATCATTTTGGAGAAGAGATTGCATATAAAATCAAATGTAAGACGATTGTGGCATGGTTCCTGAAATATCATATACATGTATTATTCTCGTACACGGAAAACATTTCTTCTTTGGGGAGGTAATCGCATATGGATTCGAATATAAAACAATTGTGGCGTGGCTCCTAAAATTTTTTAATTTAACCAATTTCTTACAGTTTTGTGCCAAAATAAACATCGGAAATATGAGTTTCTGAACCAATGGCTGGGCCTTTTGAGAACTCTGATCTTTGTTTATTGTTGAAAAATGACAGCTCATAAGTGTTAATCTTATTATTACTGATCCATAAGCAATGAAGCCATCAAGTCTACTTTGTGTTTGTCTTCAATGCATTCCATATACAGTCGTTATTCAAACAATATCCGACATATGTTCTGTAAACTGACTACACAACTAAGCAACAATGCGGCAGTTGATAAAAGATTCTCACCTGAATTTATAGATCAATTAATTTAAGTACATTGCTCATCATCAAAGTCAATTGCTGAGCTAAACTTGTTCAAATTATGGGGCAACAATTTATAAAACATCAAAGAAACGAAAGCCGCCAACATGTGCACGTGGCTTGGTGTTGGTGTTTTATGCAATCAGTTGACCAGTGAATAATGTTGTCCACCTCCTAATATCAGTTTTTAAAGTGAATTATAGAAGAGAACTTGTGAAAAAGATTGTTTGTGATGAAACCTCCGTCCAGGCGACACTACAAAGTTTAAATCTGAAAGAAGTAATGTACCTCGGCAGCAAATCTTGGGATGCCATTATGCCCAGATGCATTGAGAAATGCTGGGAAAAAGGACTTGGGGGCAGCATTTACTATTACTCAGGATACCAGTGGTGTTGATGATGATAGTTTATTTGATGGATTTTCTAAGAATGACGTGTTTGAAGCTGAGAGGGCATTTGGGAAGTTGATGCAGTCATGCGACGTGTTCATGAATGGAGACGCAAGATACTATGTTCGAATTCTTCAGTTAAGAAATATGATTGACTTTGCGAAGAGCAAACGTGACAGCAGCAGAAAGCAGCTGAAAATCACTGAGTTTTTCAAACAATAATAAAGTATTACAATTCACAGATGAGAAAATTTAGCAGTATGAAATTTATACAGACACCGTTTTTTAACCTTCGGACGTACTGTTCCATCATTCGGTACGTAATATTTCCTGTTTATTTTTCCATTAAATTCAGTCACATAATGATCTGTGACAAAATTATTGAATATTTTAAATCTCTGTGCAGATATTTTTGATGGAAATACTTGTATTGTGGATTCAATGTATGTGATTCAATTCACAGGTGAGTACACGGTGTTGATGCTCTATTCATGCTATAGATTAGATATGTATATATAAACTGTACACGTGTATGTACCAATGCGTGGTTCTCTGAATAAAGAAATATATTATATATGCAATCTCTGTTATCACTGCAGGTGTTTTCTCATTTAATATACATCGATTTAAAATGGTAATTATGCCAATGAAGCACACATTTCTACACCCGTTCTCATTACCACCCCCACCCACCCCACTAACCCTGCAAATTTGTTGGTACTGTACATGGTTGCTTATAACACAGTTCGGTTCATAACACGGTCGGGTTCTATGGCTCCCAACTACCGTGTTATAGCGGGGTCCCACTGTATCTATGACAGAAAAATACATGCACTTTCATACAGAGAGTTGTGTTTTATGGGTTTAATATAATTTTTCAGCACATGATAGGCTATACATGGCAGCCAGTATATCTGACAGGAAGAACCTTGGAAAACCCCAGGAAGAACCAACAACCCATGGGAAGCTACTGGCAAGCTTTCTCACATGACAATTAGACTTTAAGTAACAAGTGGCTCCATAGGAGCTTGTGTTCAACCTAAGCCTAGGAAGGGTACATGACAAAGCAAGTAGCAATATGCAAGTCAGCATTATTAATATTCTGAAATTCTTAAGTAAATATGACCTATTTGTTGTGGTTATCTCTTCTTTTCTTTTTTTTCTTTCTTAATCTGCCACCAGTAGCTCTGAAATGAGCTGACTCAAGACAATCCGCTTGTCAAAGATTTGTTTCATGTTGGAAATTTCAAGGTAATAATACATTTGGGAATTCTTTCACAGGCGTGTTTGGAAATGGTCAGCCATCTAGATTTCATTAA
Organism: Megalonaias nervosa; assembly: GCA_016617855.1. Taxonomy (NCBI): domain Eukaryota; kingdom Metazoa; phylum Mollusca; class Bivalvia; order Unionida; family Unionidae; genus Megalonaias; species Megalonaias nervosa. Next base: position 41,275 of record JAECUM010030977.1, read on the forward strand.
AAGCTCACTTGATGTACACTCAAAAACAATGTTTATTACCTACTCTTGCTTGTTGCTTATAAGGCAAAGAGGTTAATAGACTGTAGAACAGTAACTGTGATCTGTGGCACACAACAACTGCAAGGATAATGGGTTTGTTTTGTTGGAGGATTCCAGTGAATTTACCAATCTACACTGACTCTGATGTGTTGTTTAATGAGATAATGTAGGGGATCATGGTTTCTAATCAATGCCATTACTGTCACAACTGCTTAAGTGGACTTGTGTGTTGCAATGTCTACACATGTACATCAACGGTGTACTTACTAAAGTACATGTTACACTACCCACCTCCTGTGCTTCATTTTCATTTCTGAAGCAATGCATCATTATGTGAACAGTTATTTATATACTGTGTATTTGTGTGTTCATGTGTGTGTGTGCATGTGTGAACATATTATTAGCTTGTACCTTATATGTACATAATAGAGGACCAATAGCTAGTTTCTCATTTGTAACTAATTGAGTCACCCTCTGAAAATAAAGTCTTTATTATTATTATTATTATTATTATTACACTGATAACCAATCATATTTTAGTGAACTAAATAAAGATATTAAAAAAAAAAAGAATGATAAAGAATTAGTTAATACATTTTGATAACCAACCACTAGTGCAAAAATTACATATAAAAGTACATCGGTATATAGGATACACTGTACCTATCACTATCAAAAGTTATTCAAGTTTATATACTAGAAAAATGTCATCAAGAAACTTAATATTGTCAGCAGTAATTTTGATGAATAATTTAGCTGTGCATTATGCAACAAGTGAGGAGGAACTGCCTACTTCATGGAAGGACTGTCTCATGCCAAAATCATCCCCAAAAAGACCAACAGGCCATCTATAGAAGCGATCTTGAAATACTGACTCTGAGAATACATCACAAAAAGAAAAGCACACAAACAAAGCTGCTTTCAATGAGTCTGAATATCCTGAACCTAAGAGTGCTAAACCTGGTTCTGTGCATGGTCAATATAACATTATATATTAAAGCAAAAGCAGGACATTGTTAACCATGCAAAGCTTCTGGAATTTATACCAACAATGGAAAATTCAAAATCTCAAGATTACAAAATCTACTGTAAAAAAAAAAGATTAAAAATGACTTCTCCACAGGTTTGAACTTGAACAAACAGATGCCTAAGAATGGATGCCCATTTCATATGTAGACAAGATACAGATGACAAAACAGATCAATGGGTTCTTATTCAAGGTGACTCGCAAATTTCAGCCAGTGCAGAGGGAATACACATACAAGCCAAGGAACTTGTCTCAAAAGAATTTCCAGACAGCAAATTTAATGCCTCTCAGACTTGGAGAGAAAGTTTCATAAAAAGACGTGGTTTTGTGTTCAAAAGCAGGACCTCTCTTTCCCAATGCTTACCCAAGGATTTGGAAGAAAAGATCACCTTGTTCCATATGTTTTACATGGATAGATGCAAGAACAAGTTTGACGTTAATGTTATTATTCACGTGGATGAGACACTGATGTACTTTTGATCTTGCACCAAGGAAAATGGCAGACAAAGAAGAAATGAAAAGAGTTCTGATTCATACAACTGGCAGAGAAATCTTGGTCTTGAGATGCTGAGAGGATATGGATTATCACAGTTCAAGAGAGAATGTGGATGCATAAAATGCTAATGCTGCAATGGATAATATTTATTTGCCATCAACCAATACAGAGCAATTACTGTTAGTTACAGGCTCATTCCAGGCTCATATAACTGATGATGTAAAGAAACAGTTGTAGCACTGGAATATTGGGCTAGCAATAATACCTGCAGACTGCATATCCAACTTGCAACCTCTTGATGTGAACAGAAATAAACCTGTGATGAGCTACCTCCACTGCAGCTGGACAGAACTCATCAGAGATGCTATGAATGCATTAAATTCATCTGATGAAAGAGGCAATGGATGGATCAATGCAGCCAACAGACTGAATCTATGGACTGGACTGTAAATGCTACAGATATACTGAAGAAAAAGGACAAAATAATAATGAAATCTTCCAAGATGTGTGGCATCAGTGTCAGTCTGAGTGGAAGGGAAAACGTGCTGATCAGAAACGAGGAACATAAAAATATTTTTATTCAGACAATGACAGCTATACAGAATCTGAAGGCTCTTCACTTGAAGACCTACATGAAACAGATGTTTAGGACATGCTACATGTACTTGAAATTGAACAAGTAAATATATTTACATGTATCATATTCTTTTCATTATGTTTAGCTTAATGTAACACATTACCTGTGTACATTTCTATCATTCTATCTACATGCATACATATATACATACAGTACAAAAATCAAATTTATACCTAGCAATGTCAGACAAGTATCAACACTGACATCAATTTATAGAACCTTCAAGATTAAGATCTGAGTCTATTCTACAAATAAACATTATGGGGGAAATCCTCCCCAGTATTTAAAAAGGATGGAATTTCCTGAACATAGGAGGAATTTACAGATCAAATAAAGGTTAGGTTTGAAAAAAAATGCACAATTTTCACATGTCCCAAACTTATTTTTTTACACAATTTTCAAAAAAATAAAAATGAACAGCATGTATCCTGCAATCAAAAATCCTAGAATTGACCATGTGATATTTCGGAATTTACACAAATTTTTTGGGATGGATGAATATTCCAACAGCTGAATCCTTTGTATGCAAGGTTTTTTGTCTGTGAAGTTCAATCAGAGCATTATATAGGCATAACTGAAACTAGAGAAAGCACAGTTCTTGTGGTTGTTGCATCAACATGCAAAGCAAATAATATTGCTTAAAAAAGCATTAAGATTTTGTATTTTAATTTAAACTTTGCTATTTTGTATTAATTATCAAAGCAGCTTTTTTTATTATCACAAACAGTTGCAAAAAGTCATATTAGATGCATGTACACTTTTTTGAAGATCAATGGTCATGAGCCTCATGTACTAATAACCTAACACAATAGAAGCCATTAACAGTTTGTTTTCTTTGCTACTGACATCAGTGACATGTTAATTTCATGTGCGAACTGATAATGTAAAAGCACAATAGCAGCAGTTCTGCAAGTTTGTTTTCTTTGCCATTATGTATAAACAGTAAATAGGCATAACTGGAACTGATGTAAAACTATCCTTTGGGCAATTTAAATAGTGGCAATTAAAAGACATAGGCGTCATTATAAACCACCATTTCACTATTACATAACTGGCTGAAAAAAGCTAGTGGGCTTTATTTGAATCAACAGTGGGCGAGTCCACTTTGCTAATTGGCATACCCAGTAGGTAAGATCATGGAGTGGAACAACCCAATATAGGTAAATCAAAGTTATGCTAGATGCCTGTAGGAGAACAAAAATTATTACAAATCATTACATTGAATGAGAATGTTTAAGCCAACTGTATTAAATTTTAGTGACAATTTTGTGCAACATTTCTTGTGGGTCTAATTTTACTCTATATATATATAACACAAAGCATTATTATTTCAGTTATTGGAATAGTGCTCAAGTGTGATTCATTTTTAAGGCAATTTAGGAAGCAATTAGCTATATGCAAAGCTAGCAAAACCCAGCAAAATATAAATTTCAGACCTCCTGATTGACAGTTTTTCTTTGCGAAGCATGCCAGCAAAAGGAAATGGGAGGGGGCATTTAATTTTATGCACATACTGCAAACAACATATCAACATACATCATTCCTGTATGTATGATGTCTGTTGCGGGTTGGGTAGGGACTATCTTCAAGCTCTGTTCACCTACACTTCTGTTGGCTGGAATGCGATGGAAGCCAGGAATGCCGAAATAGGTTAAAAGGATGATAAGTATTGTAAACAAAAAAGCTATCTAAATATTTTATTCAATATTAGTATTTAATTTTTTTGTTAAAGAAATATACTCCAACTGGCATTCACTGCTTCCATTGCATTCCTGTGAACTGAATTGTACGTCAATAGAAATTGAAAACACATTTTCTTGCTTCTGTCAGAATTTGAATTTACTAGAAAAAAGAGATCAGGTAAGTAAAGTCCAACTAAGCAATATGACTTTAGTTTGTAGAAAAGGTTCTATATGGGCTGCCAAGCGTGAGATATTCCTGAAAATCGGACTTCTCGTTCCAATGTTACTCGACCTTGAAACAGCTACACAATGCTGTTATTTAGACAGTAACACAGCAACCTAAAAACACAAACACCAGGTGAAGCATCTTACACTACAGGGCATTACTAAATGAAGATTTCCCCCAGATTTTGGCATAAAGACGGCAATCTGACCATGGCGAAATTCCTGACTGCATAGGTTGTGCCAGTAGGTAGAAAGAAAGAGAAAATGTCATTGTGCATGTGGTACAGCAAAAATCCACTTGCAGTCCAACTTGCGAGCAATCTATCAGTTTTCCTAGACTATAAGAATTGTAATATAATTCTACCAAGCCTATCTTTTTCAAGTCATTAATTTGCGAATACAATTTATAGTTGATGTTGTTCGGGTAAGTTGCATTTATTACACAAAAATAGCTCACAAACACAACTGTCTCGTATGAACACCTGTTTCAGATTTATCGTGAACTTGTACAGGAATCCAACCTACGTTTGCAATCAAAATTTGAATCAAAGGACTTGACTGGATTCATATATTGTGCACTTGTCAGCTTTAGTGCATGACAGACCATTATTCCGCGATTCATTTGTCTGAATCTGAACAATAATCTGCATGTGACTCATCATCGAAACAGATCAAATAAAAAGCGGAAGTGAAGCCAAATCAATAAAAAGGTGGCTCGCCAACAGCGGTGTAATGCGTTTTCTATCCTAATAGGTTATTCGATAAAAAGCAAGCCTGTTTAAATGTTAATTGAGCATGAACGCTAACAAAAGATATTTGTGGAAACTCGATCATATATATGTTCTTACCCGTTCCTGGTCAGAAATATCCCCTTCCGACATTTTGTTGGTGTCAGTTCACGCCTTTCTAACAGATGGGTTTCTTGTTCTCTTTCTCATGGAGTAAACCTTTTTGAAATGTTTAATATAATGTTTGAATTCCCGACTACTGACCGGGTCATTAAAAAATAGCTTTTAAGTTTTGGAGTTATATTGAGTGTAAATTACAATCTTTCTTAGAATATTATTCAGAAAACTGCAAAAATTCTAAATTTATGCATAAATTTCTAAATAATATGATATCACGTTTTAAAACGCGAGAAGTATAAGGTGAAGGTCGTTTGTAGCTTCATTGACTACAGGGAAATAAATAGCAAGTGCTTCCTGTGTGTTTAATCAAGATCTGAGGATAAATCGGCCAATATGTCAGAAAGACCAATCAATTGTACAATCAAACAACCTGTTTTGTTAACAATCACAGATACAAAGTCTGAATTCCATTCGGGCTGTCGTGTTTTAGATATATCTTTGTCCAATGTTGTTAATCCAGAGGTTAGTCGCACATTTTCGAATATAATACAGTGCTTTCTTTAGTAACAAATAACATTTTCATTTATATATTAATAGAAACGTATGTGAAAGCTGGATTTTCAATTAAATTGGTTGCTTCCAAGAGCTATGAAATAGATACAAATTTAAATAGTGTCAGAGAGTTCCTTGATTACATTGAGGAGGAGTATTTTACCGGTAGCACTGTAATGTGCTTGAGTGACACTGATTCCATATTACAGATAAAGTTGGCCAAAAAACCCACAAAAACAAGTCCCCTCCCCTCAAAAGGTCACCCAAAAATCAAAAGTATTTTCTGAGATTAACATACATTGGGATTGGAACTCTACCAAGCCTTCCACGTATCAGACATTCAGTATTGTTATGTATAGTTTGAACATACCTCCCCATTTGTTTGTACTATTTAAAAACGAAAAGCACAAAGAGATGAAAGATGCACAGAACTTAGTTCATTTATTTGATTTATAATTTCAAACCTGATTATGCCAGGGGATGGGCATAATACCATTTTCATGTGTGCATTTCATTCCAAACTGTAGTTAAGGTGACTAAATTAGCTTATATTTAGTAATCTGCATGTATTTATATGTAAAGGACCAGTTGTTGTGCATTTGAATCACTGACTTCAGAGACAAGTTGTTAAATTCAAAATTGTGGAATTTATGGTCACATTCCAGAAGTTGATACATGTTATATAGAAGCCTATCTCTCTCTCTCTCTCTCTCTCTCTCTCTCTCTCTCAGTATAAAGAACTCTCATTGTTTATAACTAAAGGCATTATAAATCCAATTGCCTGCTAGCTAGAACAAGGTTAGATTTAAATTTGGGCAAGCTCAAGTTTGCAAGGTACTTGCACAAGGGCAAGTACAAAAAATTCAGTGAGAGCATGAGGTCCCCCTCAGTTAGTAATGCTTGATGTGCTGTAAGTTTATTCTATGTGATTGTGCCACAGTACATATATCAGCTTCTTTATTTAGCATTTAATTGTACCATAATCACCTGTTACCTAAAAGAGAATTTCTTTCATCTTTTAGCCTTTTATTTTACATTATACATGCTCAAGTCTGTCATTTTCATCTTGTAGTCTATGTCAAGGTCAGTCTTGTGTTTTTTCACACAAGCATGATAAAGTGAATATTTACTGTTTGAAGCAAGCTTTCATAAATAGAAAATCGATTTTTATGCTTGAACTGGTCAGTTACATCAATTTGTAATATTTGTAAATATGCCAGATTTGCTGCCTTTTAAGTCCTAACCTGGCCACAAGCAGTTTGTTATTAGACTCCAAAATGTGATGAGTTTGCTGGATGTACAAAATATGCTTGTGAAAAATTCTTGTAATGCTTATCACTGATTTCAAAGTGACTAGGTGATAATTGTTACATAACTCATGATGGGTTTGTTTGAAAATAAAAGACACTCATCTCAAATGTTGAGCCTCATGGATTTCAAAGTGTGATTATTTGACCAAAATTCTTGCACCCACAAGTGGAGTGTATCATCTGTTATTTACATAATAATTTCAGGAGACCAATACATAGCTGTACTCACTCAGAAGTCAGATTGTCAGACATGGTTGTGATGTATGTCACTGATTTCAAGATGACTAAATAGTAATTGTTAAGTAAATGGATAAAAATAAGTATTCTTAAATCATCCAGTTGTGAGTATATAAAAAAAATCATGACAGAAAGTCAAGCTTTCTTTCCATAAAAGTGCAATCTGTGTATCAAAAATCTAGTTCTCCCAAGTGGTTTATTACCTATCATTATGTGATAATTACACAAGACCAATACATGTACATACTACGATACATGTACTTACTAATTGGCAACTAATTAAATGGAAAAAAAGTGTTTTCAAACCATTGTTGAAAGATTTTTATTGTTTTGATGCATGTCACTTTTTTCAGAGTGACTATATGGTAATGGACAAGTGCATGTAAATGGATAAAATAAGTTTTCTCAAATCATTCTAATGTGAGAATAAATAAATCTTTATAGAAAGTCTAACTTTCATTATTGGTGATGTAGTTGAAGAGATGAGTCTGCTAGTATCTAGGCCAGAAAGGAAATGATGAAGTTTTCACAATCAAATCAAAATAAATTGACTTAAAAGAAAAATATACAGTATGAATTGCTACAAAAACTGAAATCAGTCACAGTCATCATGGATTAATGAATCTGCCTGGCTAGAAAATATGACTTGAAAAATGATCTCATGTTCTACTGCTGCTGCTATTGATTCATATTGGAATATTTCAGTAATGGACTCAATCTGACCTTGATGGACTCAATTTGACCTTGTTTTTGTACTGGATAGATACTTAAATCAGCACAGTTAATTGAACTTTAGGTGGAAAAGTTGATCAAGAAAACCATTACAATATATTAAAACATGATTAAATTAAATTTAACATTGTTCTTAGTTGTTGGTTAGGTTTAATTTTACAGTTCAAAGTAATCTCTCTTTCTCTCTCACTGTCTTAAAAATCTGGTTATTTCCAAAACCCTTATCTATCTATCTTTCTATATTTCTATCTGTCTATCTATCTATCTGTCTGTCTGTCAGTCTGTCTGTCTTGATGCATGTATGTATGTATATATCCAAAAACATCACATATTTTTTTTTACCTTATTTTTTTAACCTTCATTGTATGTTTATATTTTGGCAAAAGCCCAAAACTCCGAAGTGCAAGTTAAATTTTATTGTCAGCATGAGGGCAAGCTGACTTTTTATAAAGTTTGTAAAGCCCTATAATTGGATAAAGTTTTTTTTTGGCATAAATATATTTTTATTTTTTCATGAACATAAAATAATAAAATGCTGAAGTTATGCAACAGTTTTTCATGTTGCAGTTTTCATGGAAATGTAAACCTAACACATAAGCAAAGCCCATCAATGAAGAGTGAATGAAAAACCCCAGAAAAGATATATAACCTTCCTTGGCAATGCTATTACCCTAAATATGGTTGTTTTATTATGTAATATTTCTTCTTAAACAATGACAGTAGTGTAAATCTACTGTTCCTTTTGAATGCATATAATCACAATCTTGGTAATTTCCTGAAATAGATGTGATGTTAATTGATTATAATCTGGTTTCTTCTTGATTTCCTTTCCTACTCAGATGTATCTGTTCCTCTCTGATATCTTCAGTTTACCAGTGACAAGAAGGATATTTGCTTTTTATTGATATTAGTGATAAAGACAACTGAAAGTATTAAGTTAATATTTTTCTCTCATTCCCACAACTCTTTCTATCAGGATATTTTGAGATGTCAGCAGAATATATAACAATGCTGAGCATTACATGTGTATCTTTCACTGAACACCAAAATGTTTTTACTCATATCTGTCTAGAACTGTTTACATTCATGTGTGCTATCACTGAACACTTTTAACATGATCCCAAGCAATATGTACTTTGCTATAGGTTGTTATTTCAAACTATTTCAAACTACCAGAAGTGACTTGTTATTGCCCAATCAATGACTATTATTTTGACATTACTTAATTCACAAGACTAATGCATTTTGAAGAATACTTACAATGTAAATAAGTTTAAGCATTCATCTGTAGAATAACACCAGAAGAAGCCTAGAATATTATATTACATTATTTACAATTCTGCAGAGATTCCCTAAAAAGTAATTAATTACTACGTAAACATTGTAAATTTGTTTATATTGTGTAGAGAGCTAATGAATATTACAACTACATTTTCTTTAAGCTCTAAAATTATTATAATCTTGGTTAGACTTTGCAGCTCAAATATTTCATATGAATTTAATATACAATGCTTATTTAGTTCATTTTGATAGACCTTTACTGGGCATAAGATGCTGTTCTGTTTCTAATTCATCAAAGAGTCATTTAACATTCAATTCAGTTCTGTTGATTAATGTGGAGTTTTTATGTTTATCCTTGATTAAATATACAAAAGGCATGAATCTTTCAAATTTCAGATTTCTTTAGTGGCTTAAATTAAATTTATATTGTTTAAATAAAATTAAAACTTAAATATGAATTAGTTGGTTAAAGGTGTTTGCTCTAAGCTATCCTTTCATCAGTTTACTTTACTTCGTTAACTAGCAAACTGGTTTCCAGCATTGTTTTGCATATGCAATCAAACCTGTCAATAGCAGTCAGTGATGGGTAAAGACCTATATATCCTTTGTACACAGGTGATCTGTGAATGCAGATTAACATATCAAATTCAGTTCTTGAACAAATACCTTGCATTTAATAGCATTATTGTTTTAGTATTATTGTTGCATGTATTATTATTATTATCATTATTAGTATTATTATTATTATTATTATTATTTCAGGCATAATTTCCTATTTAAAGAATTCACTGTATAAATTTCTCATTCATGAATTCTTTATGTATTTGCTAAGGAGATAGTTTGCTAAGCTGTTTGTATATTGCTGCTGGCATCAGCTGTCAAGTAAAAGATCCATGCTGAATATGGAAAGTGTCAACACAATTATTGACAGGTCACCCTTGTTGAAAGGCTTATGATGCTGTTTTAAGTTAAAACATTTCTTTTCATGTATTTACAATCAAATGTGCATGAGCTTCTTTTATTGGTTTTCTGTGGCTTTGCAGAATCTGACATAGCGTTTCTTGAAAATTTTGAACCAGTGGAAAATCTAACATAAAGTAGTGACTCCAAGTGTTGGTTATATATTCTTGAATTCCAAAGAATAACCTAATGGTTCCATGCCTGTGAACATTTTAATCTCAAACATGGATGGATAACTAATAACGATGTGGTATGTACATTGTGACAGTCATTTTTTTTTTTTGGACAACAATGCATTTTGGGGTTGCAGATCTATGCAGACTTTTCTGTGCTATTAAAATGCTTTATTGGTTCTCTTTGTTTTTTTTCTTTATCAATAATTACAATACAACTTTTTCTTTATAAATAATTACAATCCAACTATCCATAAGAGTGAGCAGAGTAAGAAAACTGAATTGGATTTTGTACATTATTAGCAATGTATGGCTTACAATATGAACAAATAGCTTACCAGATTTGATCCCCAGAAAATTACTTTTATGCAGTACACACTAATAGAAATTCCTGAATAGGTCTAAGTTGATAAATGAAAGCAAATTCATGGGTAAAATTATTTCACTGTTAATGTGCTTGATAAATACATTTAATACAGTCATCAGTATACACCCACCCCCCAACCAAAAAGAAGTATTAATTCCACCAATGAATTTCTAAGCAATATTGTAGTTTTATTGGGATTATTTAAATAACAGTGGAGAGATTAGCACATTTAAAGTTACACTGACAGATTGACTTGAATATAGTGACTATAAGCAAGATAAGGCATGTACATCATAGGTCTCTACCTAAATCATGCATTTCTTGGGAAAACAATGCCTCATTGCAGTATGTTTAGTGACCACCCCTTAAATGGTAAGAAACCAGTGTTTGGTTAGGAAACACTGCCCAATGACAGTGGAAAGCAGTGTTTGGTTAGGAAACACTGCCCAATGACAGTGGAAAGCAGTGTTTGGTTAGGAAACACTGCCCAATGACAGTTGAAAGCAGTGTTTGGTTAGGAAACACTGCCCAATGACAGTGGAAAGCAGTGTTTGGTTAGGAAACACTGCTCAATGACAGTGGAAAGCAGATGACTGTTTAATACATGACTGTTATGGAGGAAATTTCATGAGGGGAAATGAGAATGGCCGTTGACACCAGGTGTCAGCTAAATAGAGGTGACCATTAGGAAAAGTTTGATTATAGATCTATAGGTGCTGGAATATGTGTTTGCCTCATATATTAATATGAAGGATAAGTAATAGCTGTTTATGTATCCACTTATATGTTAGTTTCAGTTTATAAAAATTTATTTCTCCTTCTTCACTTAGGAACATTTAAAATTCATTTGAGAATGTAATTTAGAGTGAATTTAAAAGCAGTAAAATAAATGAAAATGAATTGCAGAAAACAACTTTTTCCATACACCTTCACCATGCACAAGACAAAAGGAGGGAAATGAATAAAAAATAGACACTGTGGTACATCTCTCCATATGCTATTTGGCAGTGTTTAATAGGCATATGTATAAAAATGAAGAAAAAAACTGTGAATACATAAAAGTATAGTATGTAAAGAGTTTCATCAGCACAATATTGGCTATATGGTGTCAATTAATAGTTTAAAAATGAATAGATAAAAATATTGCAAGGAAAGACTTTAGAAACATCATAAGGTACAATTTAGTGTGCTTCTTACTTATCCTTTTAGAGGAAATGATTTGAACAGTTGTTGAGGGGTACTGAAAAAATATTCTTAGATTTCATGCCACTAATAAAGAATTCTATCATCTTTTCTTCTGCTATGCTTTTAGAAAAAGGAGGAAAATGTAGATCAGGTAAGAATTTTCATTGGAAGAGAGTAGAGTTCTCCATACGTTATTGCAATAAAATTTGATGTATGTGTGAAAATGGATTTATTTGCAGATATAGATTTTCATATGCCTGATCCACTATACTAAATTGGATACATGTAATTGTCAATTATAACATCGTTAATAAAGTTTTATATAGATTTTGGGGTTTTTTTCACCAGGAACCTGTAGAAAAATATTGTACCACTAGACATACAGTATGTCTATTTTGAAAGTGTTTTTGAAATTTTGTACCAGATTTTATCAGACATGCATGCATATGAATGAAATCAATTGAACATTAAAAAAAAAATTATGCTATCTTTCATGTAAGTGTCATTTGTTCAAATTTTGGTGCTGTTAGACAGTTTGGAATTTTATTAAAGATATTTAATGGAGAATTCTACAACATTCCAGATCAGTGTCTTCTGTGTTTAGGTAAACTGTTTTTCTTGCGCGCAGTACATGTGCATAACAAATTTATCACCCCACATTTTCAGAATCATTCTACAGCTGTAACAAAGTCATTGATAAGAAGTAGAATTGTATGAATACAGTTAAGCATGCAAATTTTACATGGTTAACAGTGTGTGGAGATTTGTGTGTAAGTGAAAGTATGTAGTATTTTTGAATTTGGGGTCATATTACAAAATCGTCTATATAAGCTACTAGACTGCTTGACAAGAAGCATAAATAATAAACTAATCTGTTTATAACAAATTAGATTAACAAATTCTAGTCAACACAAAAGGATAATCTTTGTCTCTGTTTGAATTTAACTTGCATAATGCTTCAGGTTGTAAAAAAAATTAGGAACAAATTTTGGTTGCTCCTGTCTGTTAATGATAAACAGATATGACTGTCATTCTGTAACTGATCGGTGATTTGTCATACTGTAATTGATCAGTGTTGACTGTCATACTATAATTTATCAGTGTATTATTTTGATACTGTAATTGATTATTGTTTGATTGTTGTTCTGAAATTGATTAGTTGACTGTCATACTGTAATTGATTAAAATTTGATTGTCATTCTGTAATTGATCAGTGTTTGTCATACTGTAAGTTATCACTGTTTTACAGTCATATTTTAATTGATCAGTATTTGTCATTCTGTAATTGGTCAGTGTTGACAGTCATACTGCAATTTATTAGTTTCTTACTGTCATACTGTAATTAATTAGTGTTAGATTGTCACTCTAAAATTGATCAGTCTTTGACTGTCATACTGTTATTTATCAATGTCTTACTGTCATACTTTAATTGATCAGTGTTTCAAGTGTAATGTTTCCATTGATATTGAATGTTTCTTACATGTATGAATGTATGAGGACTCTATCAAACTTGAGTTGGTTATATTTAAATTTTGGTGGTTCATGTACATCCAGATGCAAACAAGATAGATGTAGATCTGCTGTCACATAATTTGTCTGCAGACCAGTCTACACTTTTCATTTTACTCATGCAGTGGCAGATTTAAGTCTATGTTGTTTGTGGTTGTGTGTATTATACACAAATGTATACAGTAAGTTTATCTGATAAACAATTATAAGTCATTGAGTCTAGTTCAGAAATGGATTTGACATATCATTGTATAAAATATTAGCAACTTTTTACCATACATCTGATGAGTACCGTTCTAATTTTTTTCATACAAATCTGATTAAATGCTCTATTTTACTATGGCATTACTGGCTACAATGACCTTCAATATGTTTAATTTATGTTGTCATTATTGATCATTGATAGATGTATTATTTCATCTAGAAGTACACATGCATATACTAAAAACTAATATCTGTAGTGGAAACTGCATAGAAGGATGTAGATCGTCAAATTGTTTTTTTAATACAACATTTATAGTAGGTCAGTGTCACCTAATTTATGGAAACTAAATTTTGGAAAACAATGTCTTTTCTATTTTTTTAATATAGTCTTCTTTTCATAATTTTCTTTAAAAGGTTACACATATGCATGATATTTTATATCAACGGAAGAACCCCAAAATCCCAAAATACAAATTTCTCCACACCATGTGACACTATGAGGCCTCCCCAATTTGAATGATGTACACTTAATTACTTACCATATGTTGAATTTGACCATCGGTTTCCTTCTGACAAAACTGCAAAACACAGTTAAGTTTTCAGAGAAGTATGGATCACTGTAGACTGTATACTTCAAAACAACTATCTCATCTGGTGATAAAGTTTCATAATTAGTCACAAATATTTGCCCTGAAAAATACTGACGTATTCAGTTATATGTAAGTAGTATACCAGAAATGGATTAAACCAGAGTATTTTGCTTCCAGATGTGGCTTCTATTCAGCTGTAGTCAATACCAATTATTAACTGGTATTTTGTTTTATAATTTTTTCCATCCCCTGAAATATATTTTTTGCTTACAAACTAAGAGAAACAAAAGATGAAATACTGCTACCATTTATACTCACTAATAAGTTGAATCCAAATGGAAACTGTACAGACCCAGATCTGCCATTGCATAACATGCTGACAGATCTGGATCTTTTCAATTTGTTAGGCATAAGAAAGAACAAACAACCTTGATCTGCCTGTGCATTATGTGATGGCAGATCAAGGTTTATGCTGAACATTTGTTTACACTAGCAGACACTGGCAACTTTCAGGCAATAAAAACCCACAGACAACAGAACAGGTTTCAAAATATTCAGCCATCAGATTTGTTGCTTTTATTAAAATGAATCGCCATTGGAAATAGTTTATTACCATTGCTGATTTTGGGCAATTGCAGGTGGCCTAATGACAACACACATTATTCCATTGGTTTCTGGTTAGGTGTCTACTGAAATGGGTTTTTGTTTTGTTAATGTCTGGTGAAACTGTTGGTTGGTTAACGGTCTTCTTAACTATTTTCATTGAAAGATGCAGCCAACATTAGGCCAACATAATAATAATGTACTGGTGACATCAACAGAAGCTGTAAATGTTGAATGTAGTAGTTATGGGCCCTTCCATTCAACATATACTCTGTGTCAAAGTTAAGCACATGAATATATATGTGTATATAAATAAATATATATATATATATATATATATATATATATATATATATATATATATATATATATATATATATATATCTTTCACATACCTTGTTGTCAGTGTATTAAATTTTGTTACCTCTAGTTAGGTTTATTTTCCTTGAATAGTTTTATTTGAGTAATCTCCCTTCATCCAGTTTATCGGACAGATTTTGATATTACTTGTTTATGCTGAAAGATGATTTCTGATAATAAAAGAAAGCTTTCTTAAACTAATGATTGTGGATTTACTCTTGTCATCTAGTAGTTAAGCTTAATATACTAATATGACAGATATTTAGGTTTGCCTTGCTTTGATCTATTTTAATTTTAGCTATGTTTCTGTTAACTATTATTTGATCTTACTGTATCTACCTGTGTATCACTTGCAACCAGCTACAAACAATCTAGAACCAGACCTATGTGCCTGCAAATACTCTTAAATCCACAGACAAGTGACTTGTAAAACAATCACTTGTCCTGCATAATGTATCACTTACCCACAGATCTGAGTAGCACAGAAATTGTAGAGAGTCACTATTGTTCAGTGAGTTGCTTTGTTGTCATTTGATATTCAAAGCTTTAATTCAACAGAACAGTTTTTATGAATATACAGTACTAATCCATTTTCTACAGCTTGTAATGACATTTTAAGCCAAAGTTTTGAGGACCAATAATCAGTAAACATCATGATATATTTTTGTAGGTATATATGTGATTATTTTGCTTGTACACCTCAAACCTTTGCTTGGTATATATATATATATATATATATATATATATATATATATATATATATATATATATATATATATATATATATATATATATATATATATATATATATATATATATATATATATATATATATATATAAAAGCTGAATATTTATACTAGTAAAGGAGATATTCTATTTTTATATTGCCATATCAATAGCTGTAGAATTAATTTATCCATTGATCCCTGAAAACAAGTTTTCAGATAAATTTCATAACCTCAAAAAGCATCTTAAGAAACTGCAACTTTGCATACATTTTGTAAAGTTAGAGCTGGTTTTTATTCAGTATTTACCATGTGAAGAAGATGTCATTTCTGTGCTTAATATATCTGAATTTGAAGTGTTAGTAGTGTAATTCTGCCAAACAGTTGAAACTTTCTTTTGAAGGAAAATATTTAGGGACAACAATAATATTTTTTTCTTAAAATGAAAGTAAAATTAGTTTGGACTTTCCATACTTGTCATTTTCTTTTCATCCATCCTTCCATCTTTGGAAGCACAGTTTTCTATACTTGTACACTGTCTCTCTAGGAAAGCATTGTTGAGGCATTTGTAGAATGTTGTAGATAGTTTATAATACTTATAATGTTCAAGGTAGAATGTATGTGTGATGTAAAAATACATGTCTCCCAATTGAAGAGTGCCAAAGTTTGTTTCTGGTATCAGGGACAAGTTTACACGAATGTATTGGTTTTGATTCAGTGCACCAGTTTGGTTGTAGTTTGTTTACAGTGTTTTAATTCAAGCAAATTTAAATCAAGGTACTTGAACAGTTTATTGGAATTACAAGTGAATTTTATAGTAATTGAATGAATATGCATAGAATCTGAGACCCCTACTCCCTTGATGATTATATATTTATCTGTATTTTTCCATTCTTTTCTAAAAATTTGTCTACAGATGTACATATGTGGATGAATAAGCAAAGTGATAAATGTGCATCAGTCACACTTACATAATATTAAACTTTACCTACCTAGTACATATATTATTGGAGTTACAATATTACAAAAGAAAAAATGTGACAGTTAAATAAGTTTGGTCATTAAGGAAACTACAGTATGTGCTTGCTTATAAGATGAATCCAACTGCAAACTGTACAAACCCAGATCCATAATCACATAATGTGCCAGCAGGTCTGGCTTTGTGCAGGTTGTGAGGAGTAATCAGCAATAAGATAGTCTCTGATCTGCAGGCGCATTATGCGATGGCAGATCAGGATCTTTGTTGTTTACAGATTGACTTGACTTATAAGCAAGTATATATGGTAATGAGCCTCTGATACTCTTACATTAAGGAAACTAAAATGAACATCTAATACTCTCACACAAAGTTTGCTTTTGCAAATATCAAAGCATACTATGACTAACAATATGATGCTTCATGACTTTAATTTCTCCATATACTGTATGTACTTGCTTATAAGATGAGTCCAGCTGCAAATTGCACTGACCCAGATCTTACATCAAATTAGGCACAAGCAGATCTCGGCCTTGCAATTTGTTTGTTCTGATATTTAGAACAAATAACATAGGCCCTGATCTGTCAGTGCATTATGTGATGGTATATTTTAGGTTGTTTGCAGTTGGACCTGACTTATAAGCAAATATTATGGTATTAATGACTTGGATATCTGTGATCAAATAATATGTTAATATGTTACAATCTAACCAACTTCTACCATTCATTGAGTATCAGTGTATTGGAGTTTAATCATAACTGAAAGTTTGATAGTTTATGTATTGAATGATATTCCCATATACTCTGTAGGAATATTAATTTATGTATTGAATGGTATTCCCATGTACTCCATAGGAATATTAATTTGTATTGAATGATATTCCCATGTACTCTGTAGGAATATTAATTTTAATATTGAATGATATTCCCATGTACTCTGTAGGAATATTAATTTATGCAGTGAATGATATTCCCATGTACTCTGTAGAAATATTAATTTTAATATTGAATGATATTCCCATGTACGCTTTAGGAATATTAATTTATACAGTGATATTCCCATGAACTATGAATATTCAACTAAATGATATTTTTATTGGATCAAATGAGAGCAAAGTTAGAACTATTTCTTAACATTGAATGTTAGTTTTAAAATGAAGTACTGATACATGTATATGGTTTTAAAAAAATCTTTTATAAACATGCTACGAGACCTTTTTCATCTTCATCATTAATGTTTAAAAATGTGATTGCTATTTCAAAGAATGCAAAGAATTAAATTATTGGAAAATGTGCCAAAAATTATTAATAGAGGCTTCAAATTTCTGTGGTTGCTCTGTCAGTAAGATTGTTAAATGAATAATCCAAAAACATTTTGTTACTGAAACGTGTGTTAATGGTTTGTATGTTTCATAGGTTGGAGAAATCCAGTTCAAGAACTACTATGTAGCATACCTGACTGTAAAAGCCAAGTTTAAAAGTGGCCCAGATACAAAGGAGGGAGGTAATAATAATAATAATAATAATAAAGACTTTATTTAGAGAAGGTAACTCAATTAGTTACAGAACTAGTATACCTTGAGGCCTTCTATCTGTTATGTACAATATATACAGTATATACGACATGATGTAAAGAATCTGGCTTGACACTAAATAATTAAGTGATTTTAAAAGTCAAAGTATCAAGCCTGGAACACATGCACAGGCATCTGTGAAAACATAAACATATATAAAATATAAAATATCATCCTGCATTGATAAATTCAACTGTGAAAATGATGCAAAATTACAGAAAAGCAGGAGGTATTTATTGTACTAGAACTGTTAAATTTTCTATAGATTTCATCCATTTGAGACATTGATTATGAAAAGAAGAAATGCTTGGAGCCTGCCTTATGTCACTGGGAATGTTGTTCCATACCAGTGGACCAGTATATTGAAAACTTTTTTTAAACAATTCTTTCTTTGGCCTTGGTATAATGTAATTTTTGCTTCTTATGGACTTTAAATTTGGAGTACCATCAGCATCTCTTTGGTGAAAGATATTGCTTAGATAGACAGGAATGGCTTTTCTGGATACTTTATGCATCAATTTGGCTTTTCTAAGAAATATTCTTTCATGTATTGTTAAAATCTTTATATTATTCATTGCATCCTGGAAATTGTCTATACATTGATCTAGAATTAAATGGCAATCCCTCTTTTGGAGTCTTAAAAGTGTTGTTATGTTTGAATTAGAATTATTACCCCAAATTACATTACAATAGTCCAGATATGGCTGAATATAACTTTTATAAAAGATGACCCTATACTGAAGAGGAACGTATGTTTTGATTTTCCTCAGTAGCCAAAGATAAGAATTAACCTTTTTTGAAACTTGTTTAATGTGAATAGACCAAGTAAGATTGTTATCTACGAATACACCAGGAATTTTATCATGAGAGGTCATATTAAGGCTCACACTGTCAAATAGAACCTGGAGTTTGTCGCTATCTAGTCCTCACTTAATAAGAGCAAAAATCAGTTTGGAAAATATCGCAAAATTCTGTATTCCCAAATCACCACCACTGTTACCCAAAAACTGTCCAAACTAATAAATGATTTTTGCAAATTCAGAATGTCTTCAACATGTACTCTCCTTTCTCAGAGTATATAAATCAGAGTCTCCTGTTATAGTCACAGAGTACAATCACTACAGTCAGTCTCCTGTTATAGTCACAGAGTATATTCACTAAAATCAGTCTCCTGTTACAGTCACAGAGTACATTCACTAAAATCAGTCTCCTGTTACAGTCATAGAGTTTATTTACTAAAATCAGAGTCTCCTTTTACAGTTACAGTATATTCACTAAAATCTGAGTCTCCTGTTATAGTCACAGAGTATATTCACTAAAATCAGTATCCTGTTATAGTCACAGAGTATATTCACTAAAATCAGTATCCTGTTATAGTCATATGTCCCTGTATACAAAAAGTTTAAAAGATGCAAAATAAGTTGGAGCTGCTATTGCAAAACCCCAT
Organism: Megalonaias nervosa; assembly: GCA_016617855.1. NCBI lineage: Eukaryota > Metazoa > Mollusca > Bivalvia > Unionida > Unionidae > Megalonaias > Megalonaias nervosa. The sequence continues at coordinate 61,015 of JAECUM010030977.1, forward strand.
GGCACTGTCTTGAGTCAGTTAATGGATAAAGTCTCAGTTTTTACTGCAGAAATTACAGCCATACTCAAAGCTTTGAACTACATTGAAACCCCAAAAACAGTTTTTTATCATCTTTTTTATATTCTTTTTAGACATAGAAAGCCTTGCAAAATTTTCAGTCTGACAACTTGTTAATATCCCAGACATTACATAAGCAGGATGTCATATAATCTGGGAAGAGTATTCTGCACAGTTGGCTGCCTAATTACATTGGTATAAAAGGTAACGAAAGGCAGACAAATCAGCCAAAGTTGCACTGCAGTCACCCATTTCCAAATGGAAGATTCCATATTCTGGCTTAAAATATTGTATAAATCATCATGTTCATCGTACTTGGCAAAATATATAAAATTTAAACTTAGCAAACAAATACAAGAACATTAGACCCACTATTTGAGAGTGGTGTCACTCATACAGAACAAATCAGAGAGATGAGGTGGTACTGTGCCAATTGCATATCTGACACACGTGCCTGACTTGTACATACTGAAGGGAGAACCTTGACTGGAATGCATACCATGCAAGTGTTCACTGAGAGTGGAACACGTTCTGGTCGAGTGTTTTGATTTCCATACTGTGAGACAGAAGTAGTTTGATTTGACTGCTTGAAGAAACTGTATGAGGGCATACCACCCAAGAAAATCTTGCACTTTTTAAAGGAATGCAGTGTATACAATTTATTGTGAAGGGTCTGTGCTCCTAGAGTTGTGTGAAATTCAGTTTTACATTTTTGCAACTTTATCTTTAGTTGGCACTTAGTAACATAGCTGCTTTTATGCAGGAGTGTTGTAAAAAAGAACTACACACACATGCACACACATGCATGCACATACACACACACATGCATGCACACACATTTCATGCATACATGCATACATACATACATAAATACATACATACATACATACATACATACATACATACATACATACATACATAAATACATACATACTGAAATTAGTTTTGCAAAAAAGGAGCTAGGAACATCACAGATAAAATAAATATGTTGATCCATGTTTAAGCATATGCCATGAAAATTTAAAGTCTGTGGAGATGGCCACAAGTGTACATAGAAAATTAACAGATTTATCTTTTTATAGTTTGTATAGAGGAAAGCAGATTGAAAATATTATGCATGTTCATCTACCATGTTATATCCATCATGTTGCATAAATGTACCAAGCATGGATGAATATTTTCTCCGGTACTTATTTTGTCACCTGCTTTAATTTGAGCTTTATTGTTATTATTATTATTATTATTATTATTATTATTATTATTATTTATGTATTATCATCATCAGCATTATTATTACATGTATTATTATTATTATTATTATTATTATTATAGAGAACAAATGGCGAACATGTGTGAAAAGAATGAGACTGATGCCCAATGCCCATGCAGAGACTGGTTCCCAGGACTACTTCTGTGTTTCCAGGAAACATGTAAATCATTACACCCACTATACACACACCTAAGGATCACCTACTAATAATTTTATGACAGTGTAAGCTTTCATGAAAACATTTCTATAAAACAGTTTGCAGTCTTATTTGACATCTGAGTTGGGCCATCTCCTCAAATACTTTTCTATAATACACTGTTTTGCAGTCTTAGTTAACATCTCAACTGGGTCATCTCCATAAATATATTTTATATGAAACACCGTTTGCAGTCTAATTAGACTCCTCATTTGGACCATCTCAAATTTTTGAGTATCTTCTGAAGAATTTTGTTGAAAACATAATGTAGTAAATCATATTTTAGAACCAAAAATGCAGTGCCCCCCCCCCCATTATAAGACTTCCATTTTGGCACAGAAAAGCTGACCTTGTAAAGGGTTGGTCATTCATGAATGAGACAAAATAGTACAAATGACCTATTATTAGCATTGAGCAAGGCAGTGGCCTCTCTTGAATGGAGCCTGTCAAGACGAGGACCACTTTACATAGAAGATATTTTTTATTTCATTAGGTCAGCTTTATAATGTGCCAAAACTTGTTATTCAGTTCACAAATATGATTTGAAGGTGGAACTAAAAGATGCCAATATCCATTTCCAAGGGAGGTAAATGTGAATGTAACTCAAAGCATTGTAAATTGGTTATTTCTTCCCTGGATGAAAATATTATTTACTTCAGTGAAAATTATAAAACTTTTAATTCTCTTTCATAGTATAAGGATACTTTTACAGTTGAAATGCACTAGAAATGAAGGAAATACAAGTACATGTCAGTATGCTAAACCAATGATATTAAAATTGTTATTATTTCTTTTAGTAAAATTAACAAATATATAAGTATTCTTAAAAATCAGTATTGATTTCATAGAGACTTAAATATAATAAACAAAAGATCTTACTGTACACAAGATCTGATATTTGATAATGTTTTAACTTTTAAATCACATACACAATAAATATACAGAGCTAAACTGAAGCTTTCATCATTGTACTAAAGACTTCTTCAGCAGACAGATCTATTCTGTACTGACTGATAATATCACCTGACAGAATTATCAGCTATGTTAACAGATTGTCCCAGATATGTGGCAGGTTGTAATGGCCCCCATCCCTTTTCAGCGTCAGTTTGTGACAGGTTGTAATGGCCCCCATCCCTTTTCAGCGTCAGTTTGTGGCAGGTTGTAGTGGGGGTGCTCACCAGTTATTATGTACTTTTGAGAGAGTGACGTATGTAAGGCGAAGTTGTTTGCATTTAAAACATGCACAGTGGAGAGAATGTTGGCATACCTCTATGCTACTTTGATGTAATGTGGCTGACATTTCTCTGGATATTGTACTTTTGGAAATTGTGAATGATCTTAGCACGCTGCTAACTAAAATGACTGCTCCCTTGTGCTCCAAAATTCAGCCTGAATGTGTCTAAAGTACACTATCCTTAGCAGATAATAAAATAGAGAAAATGAATTTTGCCAGACTAGACAATACAGCTTCTGAAAGTGCAATGAATGAATTACCAAATATATAAAATGTAAAAAAGTTATTGGCTCTTTTTTTTACAATTTACCTCTGAAGTTCAGGAAGTGAAAATGACCAAGTGGAGCTAGCACTTTTTTGAAAGGTGCACATCTGGAGTAAGGTCAAGCTGTATACTTTATAATCCATATTACACCCATCAATCATACACCAAAATAAAGGGAATTAAAGGTTGTTTGAACAATACATAAGATATACAAGGTCTTTTATAAATAGCCAGTATAGCCAGTGAGGAAACCCAGGGAAATTCTTTTCCTTTAAAATTCTAACCCTATGCAAAATATGAAACTGTAGAGCGCCACCTTAAAACAAATATAAAAATGTATGCAATTATTTTTCTTATTTTTATATCATTATGTATGATGTTCTGAATTAAATGGTACATTAACATTGATTTTATGCATGAAATGAAGCTAATTATGCTTACTTTGCTCTTGCTTACATAATTTGCCATGAGGCATGTTTGTGTGAGTAGTGACCATAATTATGGGGAAATCAGAAGTCTTAGAATATAGGAATAAAGTCAACTTAAATTTAAAACTGTTGCATGAAGTAAAAGAAATTTATAGTGAAAATGTTTCTTTCATTTATTTGCAATGAAATTAAAAAACAAATGATGACAAAGCAAATTTGCTTTCATCCATATTAAGCAATAAGCAAATATTTTACCCTTTGACCTTTGACCTTTATGAACCTCATCTGTTCCACCCCTTTTCAAACTGTAACATTTATTGTTGACATCTCAGGAATAGTTATGGCTAGTTTCATGTTTCTGTCTTTCAACATAACACTGGTTGCTATGTTGACAAAATGTAATACGCATTTTTAAAATAGCTCACTTTTTATCATGGGGGGGGCGGTGCTGTATTTGTTTGAGACTCTGACACTAATAAATACCGTTCTGTGGTGTGGGAAATACAGGAGACTTATTCAAAAGGACTGTTTTGATGCTTGCGACTTAAATATTTCAGCCATACAATCAAAATTAAATCATATAATAATAATACCTATGTGCTCTTTAAGGGGGCGCTCACCAGTTATTATGTACTTTTGAGAGAGTGACGTATGTAAGGTGAAGTTGTTTGCATTTAAAACATGCACAGTGGAGAGAATGTTGGCATACCTCTATGCTACTTTGATGTAATTTAGCTGACATTTCTCTGGATATTGTACTTTTGGAAATTGTAAATGATCTTAGTACACTGCTAACTAAAATGACTGCTCCCTTGTGCACCAGAATTCAGCCTGAATTTGTCTAAAGTACACTATCCTTAGCAGATATTAAAATAGAGAAAATGAATTTTGCCAGACTAGACGCAATACCAGCTTCTGAAAGTGCAATGAATGAATTACCAAATATATAAAATGTAAAAAAGTTATTGGCTCTTTTTTTTACAATTTACCTCTAAAGTTCAGGAAGTGAAATTGACCAAGTGGAGCTAGCACTTTTTTGAAAGGTGCACATCTGGAGCAAGGCCAAGCTGTATACTCTATAACCAATATTAAACCCATCAATCATACACCAAAATAAAGGGAATTAAAGGTTGTTTGAACAATACATAAGATATACAAGGTCTTTTATAAATAGCCAGTATAGCCAGTGAGGAAACCTGGGGATAATTCTTTTCCTTTAAAATTCTAACCCTATGCAAAATACGAAACGGTAGAGCACCACCAAGGGCCCCCATCCCTTTTCAGTGTAGCGTCAGTTTGTGGCAGGTTGTAATGGCCCCCATCCCTTTTCAGCATCAGGTTGTAATGGCCCCCATCCCTTTTCAGCGTCAGTTTGTGGCAGGTTGTAATGGCCCCCATCCCTTTTCAGCGTCAGTTTATGGCAGGTTATAATGTCCCCCATCCCTTTTCAGCGTCAGTTTGTTCACGTGGATGTAGTTAGATTTTCTAACCCACCCACCCCACTGAAACTTCACTTTTAGTTTTCACAGA
>JAECUM010030979.1:0-21824 GCA_016617855.1 Megalonaias nervosa
ATATATATATATATATATATATTTGCCTTAATTATAACATGGATGAATTTACAAAATTATCTGCATTTAAGCCCTTTCAGGCTAGATTTGATCTTGACAGAATAACCCCTGACTTGCCGAGGCGATCTCTGGTTGATATTGATTTGACGAGTAAGATTTTAATCAATCATATCCGTGAAGCCAAGAGAGAGAGTTTCGCAACGATGGTGCGGCTCATGTATGGTCAACAATCAGAATTAGACGCGTTGATGTTACAATGAATGACAAGCAAGCAAGGACAATCATTAATTATCTCGATGAACAAAGCTACCTTTTTGGAATAAAATTTATAGTAGCTGTAGACGGCGCTGAATTATCCTGGATTGTCCGTGACAAACGTGATCCTGTTCAATTACATCACGCTGGAGATGTTGTCACGTTAAATAAAAATTCCAACCCAGGAATACTGACGGGCATCGACAAACCATATTATGAGCGAGCATGCCCTGTGATGGCAGTTGTTTATGCGATATATCCACTGAATGATAAGCCTAGCGTTGATGACCTCCAGCCGATGAAAATTTCAACCTTGAATTGTGTTGCTGAAGAGTTATAGAACATTTCACGAACGCGAAATGAGGAAACGGTTTAACGGATTTACGACGTAAAACAAGAAATAATTGGGTAGAAGCAGTTAATGATACCGGAGCGTCAATCAACTACGTTGCAGAGTTGGAAAAAAAATTAAAATTCCCAATAACATTGAAGACGTTAACGGGGGAAGTTTTATACGAATTGAAGTATAAATCGAAAGGAGCTCCGATAGAGAAAGTTGATCATAACGTTCACTCGTGGACGTTGGACGTAACATTATTTCCACGAACTCGAACTGTTACATTTTATGACGGTGATATGTTCGATTTCATCAATAATATCAGTAAGAGTGGCCCTGTATCCGTGTGGTTATTTCAAAGTTCCGAGTATAGCTATTATGATCAGTTTGTACGGCCTAATGCAGATATTTGTCTTAGAGAATCTCTTCATGGCGAGATGACAAAGATTGCTTTGAAATACACGAACGATACTGATGTTATCGAAGGATTACTCACTAATTGCTTCACCGTTCGGGTTGGAATTTCGTGAAGATATACGACGCAGTTGTGTCAAATACGGACACGGTAGATTGTGGAATACTAAATACGATTATAAGGATGTTATCTCAGTTGATACGGTTGCATGTTATCCTGGAAGTTTTCTTAGAATGGGAGAGTGTTCTGAATATTTTAAAAGATTTGGACATCCAACACACGAGATGACTCGAGTTGCGATAAATGGACCCTTGCTAGATTTTGACTTAACTGGATTTGCATGTATTGAGTCCTTCAAGTTTCATCTGGTTGTCGCTGTTTGGTTTGGTCGTCATTTTAATAAACGTGGTTGGACTCTAATAGTTTTATTACGATATATGCTTGATGCAAAAATACTGATATCGTTAACCGTGAGTTCAGCAGTAATATCGTATGGTCCACTAAAACAAGTTTGGCTACCAAAACCCGCTGCCTTTGAGAGATCTGTACTCTACCAGAATCCCGATGCTGTAGAATACCAAATTAAACTTGCAAAAGATCTTGGGAGAAAAATAATTGGGAAATTTACGCAGGGAGGATCATATGATCATAAACGACTTGTACAAGATTAATTATCGACGATGCTGAGCTCGATTTCATAATTGCCGATACAACAGAGAAAAAATACATTTGTAAGTCCAACTAATTTTAACTTACCGGACGGAGCCAAATTAGGAACAGTTGTGAGCTACATTAATGGCGACTTTCCACAGTTTACTCATTTAAGATCTTCGATGTTAGCGTATGTTTCGATAAACTTATTATCGATGATAAACAGATTTCCTGATACCGCGGTTAGAGTTGCCACAGATTCATTTTATATTAGTAAACAAAAACGTAGGATTGCTAAATGAATTACATGTCGGCGTTGATGCATCATGGGGCGAATGGAGAATAAAAAGAGAAACAATACTCAGTTATTCTGAATCCGCTGATTATAGATCCACAGATGGATCTGGGGAGATATATCATAAAAATAGACACATGTCACAACCATCATCATCACCATCGGTATATGATCCTGTGGTCAGATATAAAACCGTTTATCTCAATGGACCTGGAGGTTCTGGTAAAACAACACACGCGATTGAACTATTTCGAAATCTTGAAATGTTTGTACTAACTCCGACTCACCGGCTTGCCCGAGAGTTGAAAAAAAGAGGAGTTAAATGTCATACTTATCAGCTTCTTTCGGTGGAAGGGAGATGTGTGGACACCTGAAGGAATGGGTGAGAAATATATTCCTAAGATCATTATCTGGGATGAAATATGCACGGTATCTGTGGACGTATTAAAAATGTTTTTTGATTGGTTATTGACTCGGAATACTGCTATCATGTGTGGTGATCATGGTCAACCACCTTTTGTCGGCTCATCTCCGCATGACTGGCTGAAAGAATTTGTAGATTATTACGAGGAGATATTTGATGATCAAAGAGCTATTGATGAACCGCTGAAAGAGTTCAAAAAGCTAATCAGACTGCAGCCAGATAAGATTCAGTGTGAGATAATGCGTGAGATAATTCCAGAAACAAAAAACGACGGTTTTTGAAATTTGTGGAGGCCTGCTGATTTGATAGTTGCAAGTCGGAAGATAGTTCATGATTCACTTAAGCAATAATTATTTCTGTTACATAAAGAATAGTTTTCAGATCTACCTGTGCCATTGTTTTATCACCCGGCAGATACGTGTAAACAAAATATTGATATTGAAATTCCAGAACGCCTGACAGAGTCAGGGGTGGAAACAAAAACTCGTTCTTAATGATATTGTTTTGGTTCTTATGGATGTTGTTGAGAGCGCGTTAACGACGGATAAATCTCCATGGACTCTAGGATATGTTATAACTATTCATTCATCACAGGGATTAACTATTTCGGATACTAATATTTGGATTGTCGATGATCGTATCGAATGGTCAAATTTAGTTTATTTAGCCGTGTCGAGAGTGAGAAGAATGCGTCAGCTACGGAGGGTTATTATAGACTACGCAATGAATAATAATCAAACTGAGGAAATCAACGACGATATAGTGAAGAAAAAATTAGCTGGTTATAAGCAGTGTGACAAAAAATAAAAAGATAAGCGTGACTTCGATCTTTATGTTAAGTTTATCATGACACTGAAACAACAACAAAATAATCACTGTGTTTGCTGTAACAGTAATGTTGTGGCAGTATTCTCCTAATGACCCACGACAATTTACCGTGGATAGAATTAATAGTTGTCTCGGTCACACACGTGAAGATGTGATGCTGACCTGTCTTGAGTGGAATCGACCTCGAGGAGTCAGTACGAAAGTGAAGGTGGTGGTAATTGTGTATCTTCAGGAATTATTTGTAACTGTTCACGGACAAATCCACGTTGAGGGGCAGTTGAATCTAGTCTGTAGATTTCAGGTCTACCCGTGGATCTTACCACGCTGAAAATTTTATGTGTGGTTACACTCCAGACTGGGTCAGTCGCTCTTTTTTACCCCCTCCCTCAAGCTCACCTGGCTCATATAAATATCTGACGGTCACATTACCTAGTACTGTTTGTTTTGAGAAAGAGTCACGTCGCTTAAATGATATGTGTTTCTTCGAGATTGCAATAATAGGGATCATAGAAATTCCACTTGTAATTTCATTATTTAACGCAGCTATCACATCTGGTAGTCTTGCAACCCATTCACAAGATCTCTTATCCCCGGACCCAAGGTAGGTGGATATTTCCTTTGCATACTGATATCCAAACAATCGCTCAGCAAGTATTCGATTAAATCGCTCAACGATTGCCTGATCGCGATGAATTGTAGTGTGTCCTCGTCTGATTTTTGACGCTATGTTGTTTCATCATCGACGTTACTGCACTAAGAAATTCTTTGCCAGGATCAGCCTGTAGCAACTGTGGCCATCGCAGGCCACCACGTTGATGAATTCGTTCAAACGCAGATGCAACTTCATTGCTGTCTTTGTTGATAGTGGTTCTGCTTCTTTATTTCTCACCCATGCGACAGAGAAATCTAACTGTTTTGCTAACCTTACTTTTCTTATCTCAGTCTAGTCATCTCAGACCAGTCGTCGCAGTCAAGGTGTTCACGCGCTCAGAACTACTTTTAAAAAAAGAAAACCTTGTTGACTTTTGCTGTGCCTGACGTAGTTGTTCTAAAAACAAATAACAACAACAACAGCAAATACATAACAAAAACATAGTAACTTAAGGTCAATCCATCTTTGAGAACACACCATACAAAAACATTTCGAGAGAGAGGCAAAGACACACACACGATGTCGAGCTTTTTTGGTATTTTGCTAGTTCGTTCCACACAGCATGGTCAATTTTATCCTATATGCAGGCCTAGCTCAGTACATTTTCAGGTCAGCGTCATTAAATGTAGCTAAAGCTACCTAACTAGTTTTAAATACTTCGTGTGAAACAAATTATATATTGTTAGCTACATTTAATGATTCTGACCTGAAAATTGACTGTGCTACAGATAGGATAAAATTCTCAATGCTGTGTGAAAGGAACTATGACAGAAAACACTGATCTGTGCACATAGACTATAGACCTATAAACTTCATAGACTCCCAACTTGCTTAACAACTACAGAAAACTTAGTAACAATCATAAATATGTCATGTCAGACATGCTTTATTCTAAATTTGTCATGCATTTCCATTGTGCCCCAGTTGAATAAAAAAATATACCTACAATATTTAATGACAAATAATGCACTTACCAGCCAGAAGGAATCATTTATCCGTCAACATATTAATCCATAAGCAAATTTCACTGTAGCACTTGCCATATTCCCAAGACAGAAAAATAAATTTTCAAAGAATCCGTGAACTTGAAAGTTTAGCACATGGTTATCCGCTAGTGTCCGTATTTGGAGAGTCTTTTGTACATGGAGATAATTTTACAATCAATATTAATTACAACACAAGTATGTCACAAACAGTTTCACCTCCTCCAAAGAAAAGGAGAGTTATATATGATAGTGACACAGATCTCTAATTACCCATGAATAATCTAATGCAACATGTTACCCTTACAGCTTGTACTAAGTATAACTACAGTAGAGCTGAGTACCTAGTATCGTTTCATTATTTACAATAGAACTTTTTGAAATTGGATCTGAGGAAAATGAAACAGTTTCTTGTAATAAATATTAATTATTTATTGTTAATTTCATATAACATCCATATATTAAATGTGATATTACCTCATTACTATGTGACCTTTCATGTTGTTATTTTTCTTTGCTCACGCGTATAAACTGCGTACTTCGGATGCAACGGTCACACCACAGCCCTCATTAACATATTTGTATTAATGATCCGTATGTAAACATTTGGACGTGAACTATATTACACTAGTGAAGAGTTCTTTTTACTTTAAAGGAAAATATTGGGTGAGAAAAATAATCTACGTTGGGGTTTGGACCGAGACAAGGAAATCCCAGTCTCGGTCCAAACCCCAACATAGATTTCATATATTTACTTGCAACGTCAACGACAGTCAACAAGTATTTGTATGTGCGCGATTGACGTATGCCAGTTTTAATAATATCATGCGGTAAAAACAAAATCTCTGTCTGATGAACTTCATTGGGAGTACTGACATCAAAATGTGGGTACTGAATTTGTTTAGGTGGTGGTAGATAAATTTGCCATATTGCCTGTCGTGCTAACCAATTTGCAGCAACAAAACGTTCGACATCTGCTGCATCAGCAAGTTTACTAATCGCTGCTCTACCCCTCAAATATTCTCTTGGGCTATAATTAATCGGTTCCATATATCGGTTATCTATGATTAATTACCAGCCCCTAACCCTAGGTTACTTTTCATCGCTGATCTTACCAGCCAATTAGCAAGCAATTCTCTGAGAGATTTATTTTTTTTACAGACTTCAGAGTGTGAATCAACTTCACGTCTGCAGTATGTCGTTGTTGTAGATCTGGATTTTTATACGCAACATCATGAACGTGGCACGCTTAATCAATCGCATTTTTTTGATACTCTCCAGATCTTGGTTGATCTTTTTCGTCAAGTCGGATATCAAGTCGTGTTCCAGGACCACAATAATTATATCCAGGAAGATGCTTTTCGCCAGGATACTTAGCCCATAGAGCCCCTGGTAATTTTCCCAGAAGCATCGATATCTCCGCCTGTTTCATGAGAGATAAATCTGTATTTTATGTACCACAGTTCACACACTTGCCTGTAAGTGCACGCTTTTTATTCCTCGTCGTTATTGTTTTTAATCCAATGATGGTGGTGGGTGCTCTGCATCGAACACAATATAAATTCATATAGTTATTATATATTTCTACAACATCAATGGCATAGATTTCTCAGCGACACGAAAGCAAGAGCCAATCAAGCATCATCCAGCGCTACCAAATTCTATCAGAGTAATTATCATAGGTACATCTGGGTCTTGTAAGACGCAATTGTTGCTTAACCTGATAATGAGATGTCTCAAGTGGGATAAGTTGTATTTAGTGGCACCATCTGTAGATGATCAGCGATGCTGCGAGGTGCTTAAAGACTTTAATGAGAATGAAAAATTGCTGTACGAGGACGGTAATGATATCATTGATTGTATCACCGATATTGATGATGCTCCATCTGTGGATGATCTCGATGGATGTATTAATAATCTCGTAGTATACGATGATGTGATGCTAGACAAACAATCAAATCCAGCTCGGATAGTTTCTCGAGGCAGACACAAAAGCACTGATATTATATATGTTACTCGGCGATATACACAAATACCTAAAGTGATAAGAGATAACTGCACTCTTCTGGTTGTCTTTACTGGTGTTGATACCCACACACTAAGAAACATCCATCAGACATGGTGTTCAGGAGACATGGATATGATTAAGTTTATAAACTTCTTCTCAAAAGCACAAGCGATTCTATCACGATAAATTTACATGATCCTTGTTCGCGATATCGCCTAGGTCTCGATAAAATATTTAGTTGAGAGACCTCCCACCTAACCGCGTCGCTACCTACAGCAGCAGGGAGGGGAAGACCAACATTGAATATTCCGGGTCGGTAAACAACCATGTAGAGGCCTCGGTTTAGTGCAACCCGGTTAGAGACCTAGGTTTAGAATTCTTGACGCTTGTATTTTCATTTTCGTAGAAAGCTTCATTTTTAAAAAATAAACTTAGTCTGTTCTCCCCTCCGTAGGAATCTTTATTTTCACAAATAAATTTGGTCTGTTCACCCTCACTGCTGCTTCAAGTTTGCCCAATATACTTATGGGAGGGGACTGCAACTTTTGCTGGCGGGACTCCTATTTTTACCAAAATAGGTGTCCTCGACTCCTAATTGTAAAATTGTAGCAGGGCAGAGACCTCTGTCCCTATTTCTGCTACATAGATGTTCGTCCAAGCCTTTGTTTTTTCTTGTTAAAACAAATTAATTATTAGCGGTGAAGCGATACACATGTGGTGCATATCAATACTATTCACGATACACAGCCTGCGATACGATACGCATAGCTGCCAAGTGTCCCATTTTTTTCCGTATTTTGGATTTGAATACGGCTGTATGGTTTTTCTTGTTAAAATCCATTTTTTAATATTTAAAAAAATTAATTAAAAATGTCCTTGCAATTTTCTGTTTACAACAGGCACCCGGTTCCATTCTGAATGTAAATGTATCACATGGATATAGGGATATCGAGTTGTAAGATATGATTGGTTCATTCGATATCGAGGCTACCATGCAGTCTTTAACCACCATATTGGATTGTGCAAGCAGTTGCCGCTATTGCTGTATCTCGTTATCATAGTATAATCAAGTTGAAAAGGAAAGCAGAAGATTCGGAACTTTCTCTACAAAGAAAAGAGAAGAGAACTGGAAGGACAACTCTGCAGTCCTGTTTAGATTTGTGAAACCATCTAGTGAAGGAGAAAACCTTGCGTTTTGCAGATTGTGGTTTCGTTATTGGGTATGGAGTTTCCACTGACATATAACAGCATGAAAAAGCTAATAAACATGGGCTTGCTGCTTCATCATCAACAACTCGGCCTGAAGTTGCAATGTTTATAAATGTCAGAGATAACCTTGATGTAATTTGATCGAAGTTCGGTTTACTTAATTTCTTTTATAAATGAACCTTCCTCGGTCACTAGTGTTACTGGCGATGTATTTCGCACACTTTTTCCACACAGTAAATATCGCATATTTGTTACTCGTGTGCTAGAAGAAAAACAGCTCAGCCAAAAAAAAATTCAGATCATCAATGACACATGGTACATTGGAATCGAAATGATTGATAAACAAAGTGTGGAAAAGACTCCTACAAACAGCATGTGTCTGAGTGTGTGTTGCATTCTTGCACATTCTGAATGTGCACCCGAATGGAACAGAGTACCCATTCAGAAGGTGCAAGAGTGTAAAACCTCATTTTTGGCATTAAATAATTAAGTTATTTTACTGGTGGTTGTAGATGTAAATAGTTCCATAAAATTTTAAAAATCGGTATTTGTTTCTGAAAATAAGTACTTTTGTCATAAGCAGTCAGTATTTTTGTACTTGGGGGTTGGCAGCAATGAATATATATCGATTCACATAAGAACTTGATGGTCTTTCCATCTTTAAATAGTAGGTGGTGCCTCTTCATATACGTTGACATACTGGTTTTATTTCCAGTATGCAGGTTACAGATAGAGGTAATAGTTATCATATACAATTCTCATCGATGACAAGAAAACAAAAATAGTTTCAAACAGACCACCTGTTGGTTATCAGTGAGTTTCATTCAATGTTTAGGCTATTTAATGGTGGCTTCATTTAACTTGCTTTAGCCACCAGGCCTTTGCTTTGCACGGCATGAATGCTTTGAAAACATTACCAATTTCATGTCTCACTTATACTTGAAAGACATTATAATGTTATCTTCAAAGCAGAAGTAAAGCAATTTCATCTAGAACAATCCGGGCATGGGAATGGGAATGAATACCAACAAAATCTATCACATTGTACTTACTGCATATGCAAAAGACTGCAGTGACCACAGGTCCTTGTACGTTTTAGTGAAGAAGGAAAACTATTGACAACACCCTGTCCTATTATATAATTTGTAAAAAATTTTTTTACACAAGGTGATAACTTGAGCAGTTTGAAATCTGCCCCATTGCTGATTCTGTGGTAACTTCAGTTATTCCATCAGCACCTTCATACACTGGCTAAATATCTCTGCATAAAATGAGAAATTCCAAATTTGTTCCCCATCTAACAATTTAAGGAGAGATGTTGCCCGGGTTTTGTCTCAGTGGATACTTCATGCTTTGTCACTGAAAGGAAGGGTTGAATAGAAAAGAAGTGGGGGGAGGAAACAGTCATAGTTCAATATTTACCTATCACTGCAATATCTGTTTCTCTTTCTTCCTGCTCCACTTTTTTAGAGCTCTGTTGAAATCAAAATCTTTAAAGGATGTCACCTCTAGTTGTACAAGTATTATTGTGTTAATTATTCTGAGCATACTCGGTTCCTTATCCGTGTATGAATATTTTTCTTTGCTTCCTTGTGAAGGGGCATACACATAACTAGCTCTGTCAGCTTGAAGATGTTGGGGAACTGATCTCTGTGGCTGTTATTTTCAATTTTCTAGAGCTCACAGACATTATCTTTCGGATACATCTGCTCCAAATTAGGCTTTTTCACTAATATAAACTTACTTTCTTGATTCTGTGGTTTACTGACTACTATCATGCCAGATTTCTGATCTGTTCATAATGCTGTGTTAGGTTTTTTAGTCCATCAGTGCTATAGTCTGCTTGTGAAAAGAGAGATATTCAAAGAAATATCTTCTTAATTTCATTTTTTTCATCCTTATTTATTCAGTTTATCTTAACCGAGATAAAGATACATGGTTTTGTAGCATATGATAAGCACGGCTAAATTGATTGATAAAAAATGCAATTGTTAAAAATTGTCTGTATGTTAAATATGCTCAGTATTCTAACCTTTTTATTTAATTTCGAAATACCGCTGACAGCGGGATTGACCTTCATGCCGTCTATTTTTGACCATCCAACACGTACATCTTGCTCATATTTAACACCATTTTCGGGGCTCAGAATCACTCACTGGTACCCCCATTAACAATTTCCTAGCTCCAATAATCCAATATAATTCATAACTTGAAAAATTGTTGTCATCATCACTATTACCAGCCAGTATTTGCCGAACGAAAACGTAATGAACCATGCCGGGAATCAAACATTTTGGGTTTTCTAGGTAGCCCGTATTTGAAACGTATTTGTACATCTTCCTTCATGGAAGGTTCATATTACGCCATAATGCTTATTCCAGGGCACAACTAACGAAAACGTAATGAACCAAGCCAGGAATCAGACATTTTGGGTTTTCTAGGTAGCCCGCATTTTAAACATGCATTTGTAAAACTTCCTTCATGGAAGGTTCAAACTACATCATAATATTGCTTATTCCTATGCACCATGTGCCAATCAAATTTAGTTTAAGAACCATTCATGTCATGCTTGAAGAACCCAGATGTGTAAACAGTTACCTATTGGAAAAACACTTTGCGACAAGAACGGTTAAATAAAAATTGTATACTTCGCCGAGCACATTTCATATGTGGGACTTTCAACTAACTTGCGGGAGTTCTCGCGCATCACTGTTCTCTAAATGTGCGCATTGGTACAGATTTTGCACGCAATCGCAACCCTGACAGCATTTCTAAGTACTACACATCAATGACTTTTGTGTGAAGTTTCTCTTTCTTTGCTAGTACTTCCTGTTTGTCACGCTGGGAATAGATTGCACTAATTCCTGATTGACAGCTATTATTTAACCTGGACTGGAACAAGCAATAACCACCAATGAGATTTCACTGTATCGTATTTCACCATGTGAAACACCAATAGTGTAGCTTTCAAATGGACCAAGCGCTTACCGTTACGGATCGCTGCCATCTCACCTCTGTCTGCGTGGGTTCGAGTCTCGGATTCGGCCAATGTGGGTATGTGAGAAAGCTTGCCAGCAGCTTCTCGTGGGTCGGTGGTTCTTTCCGGGGTTTTCCCGGGTTCTTCCTCCACCATTTATACTGGCCGCCATGTACAGCCTATCTGTGCTGAAAAATGGCGTTAAACCCTACAACAACAACAACAACAACATCAAATCGACCAAAGTAGACAAGATTAAATTCAACGGAAAAACTTTGCGTAGAAGTGGTTATTAAATGATAAGTACTTCATTATACATGTGTAACACGTTTGGAATGTATCCTATATGCTGAACGTGCTGCTGGGTAAGGATAATTAGCATGGAATGCTGGCGGGGACATATTACAAACCATGTCACGTTATTTTAATTTGCAGACGGCGAACGAGTATTCTCCATAGTCTTTTTCGTTTTTAATAATAAAAATGAATGACTAAGACTGCAAATGCTGTTTCAGATGAATTCTATATTTAAAGAATAACAACGAAACTAATAATTATTATTAATGACTCCTAAAGACTAAAATGACTTAAATACCGTAAGTATCGTTTTGTATTAATTCTTCATCTCTTGTATCGTTACAGCAAAAGTATCGATATATCGATGAATCGTTCACCCCTATTAATAATCACCTGTTTGTTTGACAAGGGACTGGCTTGGTTTGGAGTGTGCTGATTTCTATTTATGGATGGCTACTACTGCGCCATCATGTAAAGCCATGCAGAAGCTGAAGGCTTTCACTGGAACAGTTTATGCGGTGCATTTAAACATCTTAACTATATGCTTCATAAGTGAACTCTGAACAAGTGTTCTTAACTGTGTGTGGATTATGTTGGTGACTGAGAGTGATGATAGTCAAATGGGTTTACATAATGAGTTTCCTCTGACCCTTCCACCCAGTCTGAGATATTTTGACATTTATGTTGGAATGTGGGATCAGAGCCAGTTTGCTATGAAAAAATGGAATTTGCTGCCGCCGGGAGAAAGGAAAAATTTTGAAGCACAACACTTGTCGGTGACATTTTTTACTAGTATCACGTGACGACAGCGTTAACATGTGGTCTTCTTGATTAATCGAGTTTCAGCAGGTTGCTGTGACGACAGTTTTTTGGTTGTTCTCGGAACAAATATTTTGAGAAGTAAGTATGCTTTAGTTTTGCTTACAAACATTATGCAACTTTCATTTAATACTTTAAATTTTTTTTTTTGTGCAACAAAATTGGAAAGGGGTTTATTACTGATATGACGTGACTACTGGACCTCAGATGTCATGGACATGTAAGTTTTTTTTTTAGTCGTGTGACAAGCAATGCAAATGGCGATTATCCTGTCGGATTTCATCAATGCTGTAGTTTCATCTCATTTGTCAGCAGATTAATGATCCAACCAAAATTTTTGAGAAAATAAATCATCTTCCTAACATTTCATGCAGGTATGGCTCAAAGTAATGATTGTTTACGTTTGCTAGGCCCGACAATAAGTAGCTACCATATGCCCCACCATGCCATGTTGTCAAATTCCAACTTTTGAATATGCAGTTGGCACTCACCCCACATCCAAGCAAATGTAAAAATGTCTAAAATGGTGTGGGAAGTGTCCGACAAAATTTGGACTGGGGATTACACTACCGTCATGCTGTTTATTTGTGACATATGAACGCAGCTCCTGTAAACGTTCATTTCATTTTCTCTCTTTAAAGTATCGTTTGCAACATAATATTTGCTGCTTGTGCAAATGATGAACCATGTATAAATGATAACGGCTGATTAGCATTTATACCATTAAAATTTGGCTTTGCACCAATTTTTTCTGATCTTGCCAGTATGAAGTACTAGTAGTTGCGCAAACCTAGCAGAACCTCTGCTTGTTGCATTAAAGTCGGGGACTGCCCATTTAATTTTCAGAAGGGGGTGGGAGTTGGAATATTTTCCCCCAAAAGTACATACTCCAGCCCTCAAATAACTTTGATAAAAAACTCTGACTTGTGGACACACAGTTGGAACACTTGTGATTATTAGCCTATTTCACAAATATGTTCATGTGAAGAGTTCTTTGGAATGAAGCTTTTGTATCATATTGAAATTGTGGATAGTTATGTTCAAAAAGAAGTCTTCAGAAAAGCAGCATGTCTTCGTGTACAGAAAATTGATGAACATTCCATTACAAAGGTTGCTAAGATGCACAGACCCAAAATTTCACACCAGCGTCACATGAGTTGATGGTAAAAGTACATAGAATAATCCTCTCAAAGTTTTGAATTTTAATTTTAAAGATAATAGCAAAATGGTGAATGTGATGCAACCTCCAGGCTTTAATTAACTCGTACCATACATCATATTATATGCTCTTATGCCCAGCTACCTTGACTGTAGAGCCTTGAACCTGCTAGTTGCATGAAAAGGTGTGGAACTAGAAACTATTTGATCAAAATATTGAGTGGTTAAAAAGTTGTTCTCTCCAGCTGTCACAAAGTTATGGGCTGGACAAGCAAATGTTAATAAAAGGATGGACGGATATAGTGTTAATATAATTTTTCCCATTTTAAGATGGATCTAAAAATGTATCGATAGTCGTTTCACAGTGTAACCTGACACTAAAGTATTCTTTACCTAGACCTTGACCTTGAGAAATGACGTAAAACAGCATGCAACACTCGGTATGAGTACATTCATTTTTCTAATAACTTAAACAGCATCAGAGCTACAGCCTGGATGCAAAACTTGAATACCTTGACATTAAAATAGAACCATGAAACAGATTTTGATAGATAACAAGGATATTCAGTTCCATCTCTCTAATTATGAGTATTTAGTAAAAGACTGGCAAGAAATATATGCATATTGGGATGTGGCCGTCAATTTGTGGCTAAGACTGAAAGTCATCGAGCCAAGATGTTAAACTGTACAGTGTTGGATATTACTGCTTTTAATGGCACAAAGTAACAGCCAGGTAGCCTGGGGATGACTGTGTCCATAACTCTGCAGATAGGTTCTTGATAGTGGTAAAGGACAACATTCAAAATATTTTAAACAGCTTCTGAACTACACCCCAAAATTACACTGACATTTAAATACGGATCATAAAAGTGTCACGTGACATGGCCTTGGATAATGATTCACAAATAAATGATTTCAGGGGACCCTGGTGGCCGAGTGGTCTAAAGCATTAACCTTTTACGATCAGTACCATCTCGCATTTGTGTCCGTGGGTTCGAGTCGTTTACTAGCCTTGAGAATTTGAGAACTGGAGCCTTGACACAGAAATAATGTGGATCTATGATCAAAACTATTTAAAAAAAGGACATGTTCAGAAGTTGAATACAATTTAAATAACTTCTGCTTTTAAGTCGTACGTAAAAAGTGTGCAATTATCACGTGCGAGTTTGATTTTCCTGATTAAAACCATGCTATTGATACAAATGATACGTACAAGTAATGCAACCTCCAGCTATGATTTTACAGAGGGAGACATTTCGTTCCTTGTTAGTTAACAGAAGTATCTGGGTGACAGTTTGAACACACATTATATTGACCTGACACGTGGCCTTTCAGATAGGTCCATGAAAGTGCAAATTGACAAAATCAAGTTGTGATGTATTGCTACACCAGGTTTTATGTCTTATTGCATTCAAAAATGCTCCAGACAAATATAGAAATATCGACCTCTGACCTTCAAACGAGACATGTGACTGGCACGTTTGACACCCTTGTATTGCACTAGTTTACCAGTGTTCATACTACTACTTTTGTCAGATTCAGAGTTAACAAACAACAAACTTAAAGTAAATGTAACCTAAATTTACAAAACGTGATCTAGACAATGGGCTAGTTTCATTAAACATTCCAAGCAGAATACTATTGGAAGATTTTATACAGAAATTACACAAGTATCTATCTATACACACTAATTCTGCATTTTCTTGAACTATATCATTAGTACAGTTTTCACACTGGACGATTACTTGAATAACCATCAAATTCTGTAATCCAAAGTGAGACAGGAAAATACCTAGAATTGAGTCAATGGCCTGGCATAGCATATTGCAACGCTTCAAATCTCTATGTCTAGGGATATTGCCTTCTTCTGGGGAAAATTTGTCTCCTTTGGCCCATCTAAAGTATGCAGAGTTGTAGG
Organism: Megalonaias nervosa; assembly: GCA_016617855.1. Lineage (NCBI taxonomy): Eukaryota > Metazoa > Mollusca > Bivalvia > Unionida > Unionidae > Megalonaias > Megalonaias nervosa. Next base: position 15,227 of record JAECUM010030979.1, read on the forward strand.
CTGGGGATCGCAACAATTTTCAAGTGATGATCGAAGAGCAAGTCTCCTTCAACATGGTCTGTACCGAAAATATGCATAAAATCTTCTCATATCCTTCAACCAATGTATGGTTAAAAAGTTGGGGATTTCAACTGCTTTCAAGCCATGACCCATGGAAAGCTCACAAGCTACGAGTCATGACCCATGGCCTGCATTGGATATACCGGTATGTTTGGTTCCGTCTTGTGTCCTTCAAACCTATATATGGTTGTTGGGTAAGGATCTCAATAGTTTCCAAGTTGTGACCCAGGGGAAGCTTAACCACCAAAAACATCCCTGGGGCAAGACCTGAGAGTGCAATTTAAAAGTCCAGTGCATATGTTATAGTACTGGTCATGCAGATGATACAAACCATCTTTCAGATTTCTACCTACAAAACTTCAAATCTTGAGATTTTTTAAAGAAAAAAAAAAACTATCCTAAGAGTCGTAATTAACATTTTAAAACCACTTCGCCTATCTAAAGACTAGTCACAAAGCTTCATGTCTGTCTCTTTAATAGTGTGGAAGATGCAATGCTTAATGATGAAACCGACAGACAAATAGGAAGACGTAATCCCCTTTTTAAAAGATGCACGAGGATACAAAATTTTTTGTTGTATTTATTTAAACATGATTGTCTATGATAATTATGAAAAGATTTAAAATATCCAGGGCCTGAAAATAGTGGTGGTTTGAGGTCCAGGGCCCTTGGTTTTTCCCAGTCGGATCAAAGTGAAAAATTTGTCAGGACTCAGAAATACGTTGGACTTCCTACTTTTCCCAAAATGTAAATTACAAGTATCCTCTGCAGTCTTAAGCAAAGCGTAAAATATCAACAAATATACTTGCAAAATTACGTACAAGCAGTGTTGCTTAGAGCCAAGTAACACTTCTGCTGTATATATGTTGGCTAGACTGGAATGTGTGTAGAAAAGTGTGAGCCAGTGCTATTTTACCTGTAAAGTACCCTTCCACATAAGTGTACCTAAAGTCTAATGCCATTCAAATGGGCTTCAACTTAATAGTTGGGGAGAGACAATACCTAAGTCATCCGCTTGAAGCTTCGTTCGACGAGACTTAATGTTTCTGTTGCAATGGCTGCCTAAAAAGAATGTTCTCACATATTGCATGACTGGTCCTATACTGTAAGGTTGACTTAGACAATGACTACAGCACTAAAATGCAAACTGAGCTGCAATACATAGTTCTGCAACAATAAACATAACAGTTGATCAGTATGAGTTTTGAGTTTCTTTATTTTAAACAGATTGGCGGGGGTCTCATCATCGGCAAATCCGAAAAGCTGCGGGAACCCAAAAATGAAGAAAATGGACCCCCAGCAAATAATCATAAGCCAAACAATGACGCAAAGTATGTTGGCACATTAAAAGAACATTGGAAAATAAATTGGTTGTGGGTCAAAAATGATAGGATGCAGGAACAATGTGTTAAACCATTTTAAAGCTCCCTAATTTAGCAGACAGGTCCAGTACCCTATACTGTGGTACAGCACAATCAAAGGTTGATTTGCTTTCAGTTATGTTAATCTCGAGTCCTGTGACAGTGAAAACAGATAATTTAAGACTACTGGACATATTATTAAGATCAGTAAAAAAAGGAAACTGCAATGTTTAAAAATAACTGTTGTATTCATGTAACTGCTTTTGAATTAAATTTGATATTCCTCATAACGGCTCAGCAACTCGGACCTGTTTATATGCATGTCAAACCTGGCTCCCTCAGAGGGTGACAGTCCTGGACCTGCCACCCATCAACACTATTTTCAAGCCATGCTATCATACTTGCAGAACAATCTTTGGTTGACAAAGTACGCCTTCTATGAAACGGTTTTTCATGACTTGAGAAACGTGCAACAAATTTACATATTTCTGAGTTTAATGATAGACAAGGCCCTCAGATTAACTGTTCAACTGTATGGGGAAAGGCGATGACGTGCCTGTTATGGTCTGCGAAGTGCTGATGTGTCAACAGTCTCTTGTTGACTCACAGAAATATTATTCCGGGTTTGAATTCAGTATAAATTCCAATGAATGTCTTTATCCAAGAATTTTGTCAGAGCACTTTTATTCATTTGAATTCAATAATTTTAAGAAATTAAAATTCAGCATAAACTGGTCACAATACAGCTTAAAGTGCTAGATGTTAAAGCACGACTGGTAAAATCCTCACAGTCACAAGATAATATAGTTCTCTGCTTGACCTCAGGTCATAATTAGCATTTTCTAAAAACAACCATTACTTAATGGAAAATAAACTTCTAGAATGATCTAATGAGCCTTGTTTATTTACAACAAAATAGCCTATAAAATTCACTTAGGAATCTCCAAAACCCTGACCCTGATCAACATATTTACTCCTTCTTTGTTTACCTGAATAATAATTCTGTTAATAAGCGCATACACATAGAGAATAATGAAGCTATTATTAGTTGTTTACATAAATGAAATAAAAAAAATTAAAAAAAGACAATCAGGTCAAGCAGAAATTTTGGACAAGGTCAAGTCCAGCAATGTTACATTAAAATAACATGTAATTAAATAAAAAAATTAAAACTAACAGACAAACAATTAAATTAAATATGCATAACAATATATATATATATATATATATATATATATATATATATATATATATATATATGCTTTTCACGTTTGTACATTTTGATTGTTTGTAAAGGACACAAGGTACTAATTGTATGGAAAAATGGATCAGGGTCAAAAAGGACCGGTGCCAGAAAGGTCCATGGCCAAAACGGACTAATGCTTAAAAGATCCAGTCCAAAAAAGCCCTTCCCAAAAAGGCCCGTTTTTTCTTATCTATTACTAATTGCTACTATCATGTATACTAGAAGTTGATAATACATAAATATCAAATTCTTTTGTTTTATTGTGAAATATGTGTAAATACGGTGCAGTAAAGTAACATTCTGCAGTATGTCACAAGCATAGATGATCATCATGAATTTAATTGCCACACGTTACTAGTTTTTCTATGTAAAATGAACAAAGAAGAAAATAACGCAAGTTACTGAATGTGAGAAAGTTCAAATAAGGCAAATACTAATTGTGAAAGAAAAAATTCGAAGTAAAGCGAATCAATAATATCTTTGTTATAACATAAAGACTGAATACGAGTTCGTGTAACCCACATGTGGCTTGTGCATGCCAACTTTGTTATGGTAATACCTTAATTAACGATGATTCCATTAATGATTGATAAATATTTTCATTTGTGAAGACTATTGACTCTTTTCCTGTTTTACATACATTCAGTGTTGTTAATACATGTGTATACGTAGTTTATTTTATTGATATAATTTAGGCTTACAATAGACGTTTGATCTTGTGTGTCTTGTAGGTACCGTTATTGCATTGGGGTTGCAACTAAGGTCAAGTCAAAATTGAAGGAGAATTAAGGGGTTATTTTAAAAATAATTGTTACGGTGGGATAGAAAGACAAGACGAAAAGGTATAATGTCTAACTAGCATCAGCAACAAATGACAAAGTAACGCTAACGCAATTTCAAATGTATAAATCTATCAATAAGAACAACATTTAGTGATAATCAATGTATATTAAATTCTAATATCAAATACTAACCAATACATTACACTACAACAATATTGCACATAATGGCTGTCAAACAAATTTATCAGTACAATATAGTATGCAATTCTAGAACAACAGCAGCAGATAAACACCGAACTATAAAAACGTGCATAAATAGATATTCACTTTCTAACATGAAACCTTATACCACAACAAATTTGCACACAATGGCTGTCAAAGTTAATAGTACGATATAGGATGTAATCATAGAATAAGAGCAGCAGATAAACGTTGAGCTATAAAATCATGCATACTATAAGAACATGCATACATAAATATTCACTTTTCAACAAGAAACATTACACTACAGCAATACTGCACATAATGGCTGTCAAATAAAGTTAACAGTACAATACTGTATGCAGTCCTAGAATAACCTAGGAATATAGTACTGTTGTTGCTACGGTGTTATACTTACACTCTGTAACCATACAGTTCGCTGAAGGAGCTCAAAAACTTTGAGGTTTTGATCTCGTGATGCATGTATTGGTCCCAAAGTGTGTTTAATGAATTTTTTAATCTGTAGCTACGTCTCCCACGTCCTAGGTCGTTACCCTGGACGGCTAAGCGCGTAAGATCTGACTCCCTCCGCAGCAGTGGCACTAACCGGTAGAATCCCAGGCCCATGTGTCCTGCCCTTGCATTTAGACGATGGTGCCAACCATTAAATGTATAACAGAAAGAAAACAAAAACAATTTGATTTTAAACGTGATAGCTTTACTTATATATCAACATGTATGAATATTAATATGATACTGAGAATTGTGTCATGCATATTAATAGACTAATGCCATTATACTGACATGCTTTTTTTTCTTTGTGTACCTTAAACGTCGTTGATAATGACCAGGTCTCAGCTGGAAACACTGGGTTGTCCAGCCACTGCTTGCGGAGGTACCCGATAAGGGTCCGTGTATCATCGTTGGTAGCCTTCATTTGTAACTTCTGCACTGCTTGTCGTATGTGAGACAGGAACTGAAGGGCCAGCATTTGACGCATGAAGGAGTGCAGGCCCTCTCGTCGCATGTACATTTGAGCCACTCCAGCAGACTGAACGTGTCGCCACACGGCCTGGGACCAGTGGAAGGCACTACCCTTAAATTTGACGCCAGGAAAGGCCTCTCTGATGGCGAACCATGTAATAGAAAATATGCAAAGAACAATCCCTTCATTAGATTGTTTGTGTATGAAGCCATTCTATGTAAAAGGTAATACGGTTGTCATAATACTATTGCGTGATGTGTATAATTTTTTTTTCAGACACGAACTGTTAGTGTTATCGACAATTGTTCAATTTTGATTTACAATAATGATAATCATAAACTGCTTATTTTTTTCGAAGTCCAGTACGAATCTTTCTAATGATACATGTTCCGACCATGACTGCAGAGAACGAAATACCAGTAATCAAAGATTCAAAATAACATCAGTGTTCGTATTGCGTTGACCAGAATCAATTCTACAGCGGATACATAACGTCAGTTACCTTACATTCAACAATGACGCATCCTTTAATTATTGGAACGAAATACAAATGCAGGAAAAACTGTGTAGGACATTCAACAGACATGGCTCAAGGTCGAGAGATCACGACAAAGTTTCATCACACAGAGTTCTTATTGTGTTACTGTTTCTTCTACCTATCACATATCCCTCCATTAAACATTTTGGAAATGTCAATGAATTTTGCAAAAGGTAGAGAGAAAGAAAGCTGTAACATAATAGCCAGGTAGTCTGACTTTGTCTTCCGGCTCATAAGACAGAATGCAAGCGTACCTTCTTCTGTGCACCGTTCCTATCGATGAAGGCATGGGTGGACATGAACTGAACCTGTTGTCTGAAAGGCTCACCAGGGACTTGGAAGTTATAACCACACTTATTAAACAAATGGGCCTAAAGGATATTACTGCGTGCTATTATAAATTTAAAACTGACACAAATTCTGGAGTTCAGCAATAGCTGGTAATCGTACAGCAAATGCTAATTAATACAACATAATGATTACCTTAAATGTTCCATCCATGTACCACCTCTTCGCTTCTCGCAAAAGTCTCAATTGATATTCACTTGCCAGCAGGAAGTGTCGCTCCCCATCCACTGTAATGTCTGCCACCAGGGAGTCAGGGGCATTGATGAACTCCTCATTCAGCTGTAAAAATCAGAATAAATACATAACTGTCATCATTATCATTCATGTCATAAAATATTCATAACTTCGTCCTCTCATAATGCACAATATGGATCAAAGTATAGCTTTGTTAGATGCATTTTAGTGCCAATGTATTCTTTTATATTTTATAATAAATTTATATCTAACTGTAGCTTTGTCGGAGTTCTATATAAACCACAGACTTAAACCTGTTGTAAACGATTTAGGTATATTTATTAAATGCAAAATTTGTCTCGACTAATGCTCAGCATGAACAAGATAGTGTTACGACTAGTCAGCAGCATTTCTGGATAGCGTGGCTAGGTATGACGATTATATCTGCCGATTACAAGTCCTAATTGCGATTATGAATACGATCACACCAATCCCTGTAATCATTATAAGCCATTACGATTACAATCACAATCAGACCGACCACCGCCATGATCACCGGAGCCTGTATTGTTTATAACGGACCTGAATGTTATGAGAAATTAATCAACTATATTTTTCCTTGTTTATATATACAACATAAATACGACACGAACATGATTTAACTATTATTTACCTTATTTCAAGTGTTAATAAAATCAACCACCATTCCTCGTATTGTTTTGTGAAGTTGAAACACTTACACTTAATTCCAAAAGAAGTGAGTCCACTGACTCGTCTTGGTCTTCATCTGCCACCGCCATGGTCGCAGGGACCTGTTGTAAACGATTAAGGTATATATATATATATATATATATATATATATATATATATATATATATATATATATATATATCATAAATACGA
>JAECUM010030981.1:0-33308 GCA_016617855.1 Megalonaias nervosa
ACCTGCATCGTAAACGTTAGAGACTTCATCATCATCATCGGTATTTGAATGTCTTAAAAAAGACCTGCATCCTAAACGGTCTAGACTTCATCATCATCGGTATTTGAGTGTGTTAAAAAAGACCTGCATCCTAAACGGTATAAACTTCATCATCATCATCGGTATTTGAATGTGTTAAAAAAGACCTGCATCCTAAACGGTATGCATTTCATCATGATCATCGGTATTTGAATGTCTTAAAAAAAGACCTGCATCATAAACGCTATAGACTTCATCATCATCGGTATTTGAATGTCTTAAAAAATACCTGCCTCCAAAACGGTATAGACTTCTTCATCATCATCCGTATTTGAATGTCTTAAAAAAGACCTGCATCCTAAACGGTATAGACTTCTTCATCATCATCGGTATTTGAATGTCTTAGAAAAAAGACCTGCATCCTAAACGGTATAGAGTTCATCATCATCGGTATTTGAATGTCTTAAAAAAGACCTGCATCCTAAACGGTATAGACTTCATCATCATCGGTATTTGAATCTCTTGAAAAAGACATGCATCCTAAACGGAATAGACTTCATCATCATCATCGGGGTTTGAATGTCTTGAAAAAAACCTGCATCCTTAAGAGTATAGACTTCTTCATCATCATCGGTATTTGAATGTCTTAAGAAAGACCTGCATCCGAAACGGTATAGACTTCATCATCATCATCGCTATATCAGTGTCTTAAAAAAGACCTGCATCCTAAACGGTATAAATTTCATCATCATCATCGGTATTTGAATGTCTTAAAAAAAGACCTGCATCCAAAACAGTGTAGACTTCACCATCATCATCGGTATTTGAACGTCTTAAAAAAGACCTGCATCCTAAACGGTATAGACTTCATCATCATAGGTATTTGAATGTCTTAAAAAAAGACCTCCATCCTAACCGATGTAGACTTCATCATCATCATCGGTATTTGAATGTCTTGAAAAAGACCTGTGTCCTAAACGGTATATACTTCTTCATCATCATCGGTATTTGAATGTCTTAAAAAAGACCTGCATCCTAAACGGTACAGACTTCTTCATCATCATCGGTATTTGAATGTCTTAAAAAAGACCTGCATCCTCAACGGTATAGACCTCTCCATCATCATCGGTATTTGAATGTCTTAAAAAAAGACCTGCATCCTAAACGGTATAGACTTCATGACCATCATCATCAGTATTTGAATGTCTTAAAAAAGAGCTGCATCCTAAACAGTATAGACTCCATCATCATCGGCATTTGAATGTCTTAAAAAAGACCTGCATCCTAAACGGTACGGACTTCATCATCATCATCATCTTTATTTGAAGGTCTTAAAGAAGACCTGCATCCTAAACGGTATAAACTTCATCATCATCATCGGAATTTGAATGTCTTAAAAAAGACCTGCATCCTAAACTGTATAGACTTCATCATCATCGGTATTTGAATGTCTTGAAAAAGACCTGCATCCTAAACGGTATAGACTTCATCATCATCATCGGTATTTGATTGTCTTATAAAAGACCTGCACCCTAATCGGTATAAACTTCATCATCATCATCGGCATTTGAATGTCTTAAAAAAGACCTGCATCCTAAACGGTATAGACTTCATCATCATCATCGTCATTTCAATGTCTTAAAAAAAGACCTGCATCGTAAACGTTAGAGACTTCATCATCATCATCGGTATTTGAATGTCTTAAAAAAGACCTGCATCCTAAACGGTCTAGACTTCATCATCATCGGTATTTGAGTGTGTTAAAAAAGACCTGCATCCTAAACGGTATAAACTTCATCATCATCATCGGTATTTGAATGTGTTAAAAAAGACCTGCATCCTAAACGGTATGCATTTCATCATCATCATCGGTATTTGAATGTCTTAAAAAAAGACCTCCATCATAAACGCTATAGACTTCATCATCATCGGTATTTGAATGTCTTAAAAAAGACCTGCATCCTAAACGGTATAGACTTCTTCATCATCATCCGTATTTGAATGTCTTAAAAAAGACCTGCATCCTAAACGGTATAGACTTCTTCATCATCATCGGTATTTGAATGTCTTAGAAAAAAGACCTGCATCCTAAACGGTATAGAGTTCATCATCATCGGTATTTGAATGTCTTAAAAAAGACCTGCATCCTAAACTGTATAGACTTCATCATCATCGGTATTTGAATGTCTTGATAAAGACCTGCATCCTAAACGGTATAGACTTCTTCATAATCATCGGTATTTGAATGTATTTAAAAAAACCTGCCTCCTAAACGGTATAGACTTCATCATCATCGGTATTTGAATGTCTTAAAAAAAGACCTACATCCTAAACGGTATAGACTTCTTCATCATCATCGGTATTTGAATGTCTTGAAAAGGACCTGCATCCTGAACGGTATAGACTTCTTCATCATCATCAGTATTTGAATGTCTTAGAAAAGACCTGCATCCTAAACGGTATAGACTTCTTCATCATCATCGGTATTTGAATGTCTTAAACAAAAAACCTGCGTCCTAAACGGTATAGAGTTCATCATCATCGGTATTTGAATGTCTTAAAAAAGACCTGCTTCCAAAACGGTACAGACTTCATCATCATCATCGCTATTATAATTTCTTAAAAAAGACCTGCATCCTAAACGGTATAAACTTCATCATCATCATCGGTATTTGAATGTCTGAAGAAAGACCTGCATCCTAAACGTATAGACTTCTTCATGATCGGTATTTGAATGTCTTAAAAAAAGACCTGCATCCTAAACGGTATAGACTTCATCATCATCGGTATTTGAATGTCTTGAAAAAGACCTGCATCGGAAAGGGTATATACTTCATCATCATCATCCGGATTTGAATGTCTTGAAGAAGACCTGCATCCTAAACGGTATAAACTTCATCATCATCATCGGAATTTGAATGTCTTAAAAAAGACCTGCATCCTAAACTGTATAGACTTCATCATCATCGATATTTGAATGTCTTGAAAAAGTCCTGCATCCTAAACGGTCTAGACTTCATCATCATCGGTATTTGAGTGTGTTAAAAAAGACCTGCATCCTAAACGGAATAAACTTCATCATCATCATCGGTATTTGAATGTGTTAAAAAAGACTTGCATCCTGAACGGTATAGACTTCATCATCATCGGTATTTGAATGTCTTCAAAAAGACCTGCATCCTAAACGGTATAGACTTCTTCATCATCATCGGTATTTGAAGGTCTTAAAAAACACCTACATCCTAAACGGTATAGACTTCTTCATCATCATCAGTATTTGAATGTCTTAAAAAAGACCTGCATCCTAAACGGTACAGACTTCTTCATCATCATCGGTATTTGAATGTCTTAAAAAAAAAACCTCCATCCTAAACGGTATAGAGTTCAGCATCATCGGTATTTCAATGTCTTAAAAAAGACCTGCATCCTCAACGGTATAAACTTCATCATCATCATCGGTATTTGAATGTCTTAAAAAAGACCTGCATTATTAACGGTATAGACATCATCATCATCGGTATTTCAATGTCTTAAAAAAGACCTGCATCCTAAACCGTATAGACTTCGTCATCATCGGTATTTGAATGTCTTGAAAAAGAAATGCATCCTAAACGGTATAGACTTCTTCATCATCATCAGTATTTGAATGTCTTAAAAAAGACCTGCATCCTAAACGGTATAGACTTCTTCATCATCATCGGTATTTGATTGTATTAAACAAAAAAACTGCATCCTAAACGGTATAGAGTTCATCATCATCATCGGTATTTGAATGTCTGAAAAAACACCTGCATCCTAAACGGTATAGACTTCTTCATCATCGGTATTTGAATGTCTTAAAATAGACCTGCATCCTAAACGGAATAGACTTCATCATCATCGGTATTTGAATGGCTTGAAAAAGACCTGCATCCTAAAAGGTATATACTTCATCATCATCATCGGGATTTGAATGTCTTAAAAAAAGACCTGCATCGTAAACTTTAGAGACTTCATCATCATCGGTTTTTGAATGTGTTAAAAAAGACCTGCATCCCAAACGGTATAAACTTCATCATCATCATCGGAATTTGAATGTCTTAAAAAAGACCTGCATCCTAAACGGTATTCACTTCATCGTTATCATCGGTATTTGAATGTCTTAAAAAAGACCTGCATCCTAAACGGTATAGACTTCATCATCACCGGTATTTGAATGTGTTAAGAAAGACCTGCATCCTAAACGGTATAGACCTCATCATCATCGGTATTTGAATGTCTTAAAAAAGACATGCATCCTAAACGGTATAGACTTCTTCATGATCATCAGTTTTTGAATGTCTCAAAAAAGACGTGCATCCTAAACGGCATAGACTTCTTCATCATCATCGGTAATTGAATGTCTTAGAAAAAAAACCTGCATCCTTAACGGTATAGAGTTCATCATCATCGGTATTTGAATGTCTTAAAAAAGACCTGCATCCCAAACGTTATAGAGTTCATCATCATCGGTATTTGAATGTCTTAAAAAAGACCTGCATCCTAAACGGTATGGACTTCATCATCATCATCGGTATTTGAATGTCTTGAAAAAGACCTGCATCCTTAACAGTATAGACTTCTTCATCATCATCGCTATTTGAATGTCTTAAAAAAGACCTGCATCCTACATGGCATAGAGTTCATCATCATCATCGCTATTTCAATGGCTTAAAAAAGACCTGCATCCTAAACGGTATGGACTTCATCATCATAGGTATTTGAATGTCTAAAAAAAGACCTGCATCCTAAACGGTATAGACTTCATCATCATTATCGGTATTTCAATGTCTTGAAAAAGACCTGCATCCCAAACGGTATATACCTCTTCATCATCATCGGTATTTGAATGTCTTAAAAAAGACCTGCATCCTAAACGGTATAGACTTCTTCATCATCATCGGTATTTGAATGTCTTAAAAAAGACCTGCATCCTAAACGGTATAGATTTCATCATCATCATTGGTATTTGAATGCCTTAAAAAAGACCTGCATCCTAAACGGTATAGACTTCTCCATCATCATCGGTATTTGAATGTCTTAAAAAGGACCTGCATCCTAAACGGTATAAACTTCATCATCATCATCGGTATTTGAATGTATTAAAAAAGACCTGCATCCTAAACGGTATAGACTCCATCATCATCGGTATTTGAATGTCTTAAAAAAGACCTGCATCCTAAATGGTATGGACTTCATAATCATCGGTATTTGAATGTCATAAAAAAGACCTGCATCCTACACGGTATAGACTTCATCATCATCATCATCGGTATTTGAATGTCTTAAAAAAGACCTGCATCCTAAACGGTATAAACTTCATCATCATCATCGGTATTTGAATGTCTCAAAAAAGACCTGCATTATTAACGGTATAGACATCATCATCATCGGTATTTGAATGTCTTAAAAAAAGACCTGCATCCTAAACGGTATAGACCTCTTCATCATCATCATCGGTATTTGAATGTCTTAAAAAAGACTTGCATCCTAAACGGTATAGACTTCTTCATCATCATCGGTATTTGAATGTCTTAAAAAAAGACCTGCATCCTAAACGGTATAGACTTCATCATCATCGGTATTTGAATGTCTTGAAAAAAACCTGGATCCTAAATGGTATTGACTTCATCATCATCGGTATTTGAATGTCTTGAAAAAGACCTCCATCCTAAACGGTGTAGACTTCATCATCATCTTCGGTATTTGAATGTCTTAAAAAAGACCTGCATCCTAAACGGTATATACTTTTTCATCATCATCGGTATTTGAATGTCTTGAAAAAGACCTGCATCCTAAACGGTATAGACTTCATCATCCACGGTATTTGAATGTCTTGAAAAAGACCTGCATCCTAAACGATATAGACATCATCATCACCATCGGTATTTGAATGTCTTGTAAAAGACCTGCATCCTCAACGGTATAGACTTCTTCATCATCATCGGTATTTGAATGTCTTAAAAAAAGACCTGCATCCTAAACGGTATAGACATCATCATCATCATCGGGATTTGAATGTCTTAAAAAAGACCTGCATCCTAAACGATATAGACTTCATCATCATCAGTTTTTGAATGTCTTAAAAAAAGACCTGGATCCTAAACGGTATAGACTTCATCATCATCATCGGTATTTGAATGTCTTAAAAAAGACCTGCATCCTAAACGGTATAGACTCCATCATCATCGGTATTTCAATGTCTTAAAAAATACCTGCATCCTAAACGGTATGGACTTCATCATCATCGGTATTTGAATGTCTTAAAAAAGACCTGCATCCTAAACGGTATAAACTTCATCATCATCATCGGTATTTGAATGTCTTAAAAAAAGACCTGCATTATTAACGGTATAGACTTCTTCATCATCGGTATTTGAATGTCTCAAAAAAAGACCTGCATCCTAAACGGTATAGACTTCTTCATCATCATCATCGGTATTTGAATGGCTTGAAAAAGACCTGCATCCTAAACGGTATAGACTTCTTCATCATCATCGGGATTTGAATGTCTTGAAGAAGACCTCCATCCTAAACGGTATAGACTTCTTCATCATCATTGGTATTTGAATGTCTTAAAAAAGACCTGCATCCTAAACGGTATAAACTTCATCATCATCATCGGTATTTGAATGTCTTAAAAAAGACATGCATCCTAAACGGTATACACTTCATCATCATCGGTATTTGAATGTCTTGAAAAAGACCTGCATCCTAAACGGTATAGACTTCATCATCATCATCGGTATTTGAATGGCTTGAAAAAGTCCTGCATCCTGAACGGTATAGACTTCATCATCATATTCGGTATTTGAATGTCTTAAAAAAGACCTGCGTCCTAAACGGTAAAGATTTCATCATCATCGGTATTTGAATGTCTTGAAAAAGACCTGCACCCTAAACGGTATAGACTTCTTCATCATCATCGGTATTTGAATGTCTTATAAAAGACCTGCATCCTAAACGATATAGACTTCATCATCATCGGGATTTGAATGTCTTAAAAAAGACCTGCATCCTAAACGGTATAAACTTCGTCATCATCGGTATTTGAATGTCTTGAAAAAGACCTGCATCCTAAACGGTCTAGTCTTCATCATCATCATCGGTATTTGAATGTCTTAAAAAAAAGTCCTCCATTATAAACGGTATAAACTTCATCATCATGATCGGTATTTGAATGTCTTAAAAAAGACCTGCATCGTAAACGGTATAGACTTCATCATCATCGGTATTTGAATGCCTTGAAAAAGACCAGCATCCTAAACGGTATAGACTTCTTCATCATCATCGTTATTTGAATGTCTTAAAAAAGACCTGCATCCTAAACGGTATAAACTTCATCATCATCATCGGTATTTGAATGTCTTGAAAAAGACCTGCGTCCTACACGGTATATACTTCATCATCATCGGTATTTGAATGTCTTAAAAAAGACATGCATCCTAAACGGTATAGACTTCATCATCATCATCGGTATTTGAATGTCTTAAAAAAGACCTGCATCCTGAACAGTATAAACTTCTTCATCATGATCGGTATTTGAATGTCTTAAAAAAGACCTGCATCCTAAACGGTACAAACATCATCATCATGGGTATTTGAATGTCTTCAAAAAAGACCTGCATCCTAAACGGTATAAACTTCATCATCATCATCGCTATTTGAATGTCTTGAAAAAGACCTGCATCCTGAACGGTATAGACTTCTTCATCATCATCGGTATTTGAATGTCTTAAAAAAGACCTGCGTCCTAAACGGTATAGACTTCATCATCAACGGTATTTGAATGTCGTGAAAAAGACCTGCATCCCAAACGGTATAGACTTATTCATCATCATCGGTATTTGAATGTCTTGAAAGAGACCTGCATCCTAAACGGTATAGACTTCTTCATCATCATCGGTATTTGAATGTCTTATAAAAGACCTGCATCCTAAACGGTATAGACTTGATCATCATCGGGATTTGAATGTCTTAAAAAAGACCTGCATCCTAAACGGTATAGACTTCATCATCATCGGTATTTGAATGTCTTGAAAAAGACCTGCATCCTCAAAATTCTAGTCTTCATCATCATCATCGGTCTTTGAATGTCTTAAAAAAAAGACCTGCATTATAAACGGTATAAACTTCATCATCATCATCGGTATTTGAATGTCTTAAAAAAGACCTGCATCCTAAACGGTATAGACTTCATCATCATCGGTATTTGAATGTCTTAAAAAAGACATGCATCCTAAACGGTATAGACTTCATCATCATCATCGGTATTTGATAGTCTTAAAAAAGACCTGCATCCTAAACGGTATAAACTTCATCATCATGATCGGTATTTGAATGTCTTAAAAAAGACCTGCATCCTAAACGGTATAAACTTCATCATCTTCGGTATTTGAATGTCTTAAAAAAGACCTGCAACCTAAACGGTAAAGACTTCTTCATCATGATCGGTATTTGAAGGTCTTAAAAAACACCTGCATCCTAAACGGTATAGACTTCATCATCAACGGTATTTGAATGTCTAAAACAAGACCTCCATCCTAAACGGTATAGACTTCATCATCAAAGGTATTTGAATGTCTTGAAAAAGACCTGCATCCTAAACGGTATACACTTCTTCCTCAACATCGGTATTTGAATGTCTTAAAAAAGACCTGCATCCTAAACGGTATAAACTTCATCATCATGATCGGTATTTTAATATCTTAAAAAAGACCTGCATCCTAAACGGTATAGACTTCATCATCATCGGTATCTGAATGTCTTAAAAAAGACCTGCATCCTGAAAGACATAGACTTCATCATCATCGGTATTTGAATGTCTTAAAAAAAAGACCAGCATCCTAAACGGTATAGACTTCATCGTCATCGGTATTTGAATGTCTTAAAAAAGAGATGCATCCTAAACGGTATAGACACCATCATCATCGGTATTTGAATGTCTTGAAAAAGACCTGCTTCCTAAACGGTATAGACTTCATCATCATCAACGGTATTTGAGTGTATTAACAATGACATGCATCCTATGCGGTATATACTTCTTTAGCATCATCGGTATTTGAATCTCTTGAAAAAGACCTGCATCCTAAACGGTATAGACTTCATCATCATCATCGGTATTTGAATGTCTTATAAACGACCTGCATCCTAAACGGTATAGACTTCATCATCATCGGTATTTGAATGTATTAAAAAAGACCTGCGTCCTAAACGGTATAGACTTCTTTATTATCATCGGTATTTGAATGTCTTAAAAAAGACCTGCATACTAAACGGTATAGACTTCTTCATCATCATCGGTATTTGAATGTCTTAAAAAGAACCTGCATCCTAAACTGTATAGACTTCATCATAATCTGTATTTGAATGTCTTGAAAAAGACCTGCATCCTAAACGGTATAGACTTCATCATCATCATCGGTATTTGAATGTCTTGGAGAAGACCTGCATCCTAAACTGTTTAGACTTCATCATCATCATCGGTACTTGAATGTATTAAAAAAGACCTGCATCCTAAACGGTATATACTTCTTCATCATCATCCTTATTTGAATGTCTTGAAAAAGACCTGCAATCTAAACGGTATAGACTTCTTCTTCATCATCGGTATTTGAATGTCTTAAAAAAGACCTGCATCCTAAAAGGTATAGACTTCTTCTTCATCATCGGTATTTGAATATCTTGAAACAGACCTGCATCCTAAACGGTATAGACTTCATCATCATCATCGGTATTTGAATGTCTTAAAAAAAGGACCTGCATCCTAAACGGTATAGACTTCATCATCATCCTTATTTGAATATCTTGAAAAAGACCTGCATCCTAAACGGTATAGACTTCATCATCATCGGTATTTGAATGTCTCAAAAAAGACCTGCATCCCAAACTGTATAGACTATATCATCATCATCGGTATTTGAATGTCTTAAAAAAAAGACCTACATCCTAAACGGTATAGACTTCATCATCATCGGTATTTCAATCTCTTGAAAAGGACCTGCATCCTAAACGGCACAGACTTCATCACGATCATCGGCATTTGAATGTCTTAAAAAAGTCCTGCATCCTAAACGGTATAGACTTCATCATCATCTGTATTTGAATGTCTTGAAAAAGACCTCCATCCTAAACGGTATAGACTTCATCATCATCATCGGTATCTGAATGTCTTAAAAAAGACCTGCATCCTAAGCGGTATATACTTCTTCATCATCATCGGTATTTGATTGTCTTGAAAAAGACCTGCATCCTAAACTGTATAGACTTCTTCATCATCATCGCTATTTGAATGTCTTAAAAAAGACCTGCGTCCTAAACGGTATAGACTTCATCATCAACGGTATTTGAATGTCTTGAAAAAGACCTGCATCCCAAACGGTATAGACTTCTTCATCATCATCGGTATTTGAATGTCTTGAAAAAGACCTTCATTATAAACGGTCTAGACTTCTACATCATCATCGGTATTTGAATGTCTTATAAAAGGCCTGCATCCTAAACGGTATAGACTTGATCATCATCGGGATTTGAATGTCTTAAAAAAGTCCTGCATCCTAAACGGTATAGACTTCATCATCATCGGTATTTGAATGTCTTGAAAAAGAAATGCATCCTCAACATTCTAGTCTTCATCATCATCATCGGTATTTGAATGTCTTAAAAAAAAACCTGCATTATAAACGGTATAAACTTCATCATCATCATCGGTATTTGAATGTCTTAAAAAAGACCTGCATCCTAAACGGTATAGACTTCATCATCATCGGTATTTGAATGTCTTGAAAAAGAACTGCATCCTAAACGGTGTAGACTTCTTCATCATCATCGGTATTTGAATTTCTTAAAAAAGACCTGCATCTTAAACGGTATAAACTTCATCATCATGATCGGTCTTTGAATGTCTTAAAAAAGACCTGCATCCTAAACGGTATAGACTTCATCATCATCGGTATTTGAATGTCTCAAAAAAGACATGCATCCTAAACGGTATAGACTTCATCATCATCATCGGTATTTGATAGTTTTAAAAAAGACCTGCATCCTAAACGGTATAAACTTCATCATCATGATCGGTATTTGAATGTCTTAAAAAAGACCTGCATCCTAAACGGTATAAACTTCATCATCTTCGGTATTTGAATGTCTTAAAAAAGTCCTGCAACCTAAACGGTAAAGACTTCTTCATCATGATCGGTATTTGAAGGTCTTAAAAAACACCTGCATCCTAAACGGTATAGACTTCATCATCAAAGGTATTTGAATGTCTTGAAAAAGACCTGCATCCTAAACGGTATACACTTCTTCCTCAACATCGGTATTTGAATGTCTTAAAAAAGACCTGCATCGTAAACGGTATAAACTTCATCATCATCATCGGTATTTTAATATCTTAAAAAGGACCTGCATCCTAAACGGTATAGACTTCATCATCATCGGTATTTGAATGTCTTAAAAAAGACCTGCATCCTAAACGACATAGACTTCATCATCATCGGTATTTCAATGTCTTAATAAAAAGACCTGCATCCTAAACGGTATAGACTTCATCGTCATCGGTATTTGAATGTCTTAAAAAAGAGATGCATCCTAAACGGTATAGACATCATCATCATCGGTATTTGAATGTCTTGAGAAGGACCTGCATCCTAAACGGTATAGACTTCATCATCATCATCGGTATTTGAGTGTATTAAAAATGACATGCATCCTATGCGGTATATACTTCTTCAGCATCATCGGTATTTGAATGTCTTGAAAAAGACCTGCATCCTAAACGATATAGTCCTCTTCATCATCATCGGTATTTGAATGTCTTAAAAAAGACCTGCATCCTAAACGATATAGACTTCTTCATCATCATCGGTATTTGAATCTCTTGAAAAAGACCTGCATCCTAAACGGTATAGACTTCATCATCATCATCGGTATTTGAATGTCCTATAAACGACCTGCATCCTAAACGGTATAGACTTCATCATCATCGGTATTTGAATGTCTTACAAAAGACCTGCATCCTAAACGGTATAGACTTCTTTATTATCATCGGTATTTGAATGTCTTAAAAAAGACCTGCATACTAAACGGTATAGACTTCTTCATCATCATCGGTATTTGAATGTCTTAAAAAGAACCTGCATCCTAAACTGTATAGACTTCATCATAATCTGTATTTGAATGTCTTGAAAAAGACCTGCATCCTAAACGGTATAGACTTCATCATCATCATCGGTATTTGAATGTCTTGAAGAAGACCTGCATCCTACACTGTTTAGACTTCATCATCATCATCGGTACTTGAATGTCTTAAAAAAGACCTGCATCCTAAACGGTATATACTTCTTCATCATCATCCTTATTTGAATGTCTTGAAAAAGACCTACATCCTAAATGGTATAGACTTCTTCTTCATCATCGGTATTTGAATGTATTAAAAAAGAGCTCCATCCTAAACCTTATAGACTTCATCATCATCGGTATTTGAATGTCTTATAAAAGACCTACATCCAAAACGGAATAGACTTCTTCATCATCATCGGTATTTGAATGTCTTAAAAAAGACCTGCATCCTAAACTGTATAGACTTCATCATCAACATCGGTATTTGAATGTCTTAAAAAGGAACCTACATCCTAAACGGTATAGACTTCATCATCATCGGGATTTGAATGTCTTGAACAAGACGTCCATCCTAAACGGTATAGACTTCATCATCATCATCGGTATTTGAATGTCTTAAAAAAGACCTGCATCCTAAACGGTATAAACTTCATCATCATCATCGGTATTTGAATGTCTTGAAAATGACTTGCATCCTAAACGGTATAGACTTCTTCATCATCATCGGTATTTGAATGTCTTAAAAAGACCTGCATCCTAAACGGTATAGACTTCATCATCATCGATATTTGAATGTCTTAAAAAAGACCTGCATCCTAAGCGGTATAGACTTCATCATCATCGGTATTTGAATGTCTTGAAAAAGACCTGCATCCTAAACGGTATAGACTTCATCATCATCATCGGGATTTGAATGTCTTGAAAAAGACCTGCATCCTAAACGGTATAGACTTCATCATCATCATCGTATTTGAAAGTCTTAAAAAAGACCTGCATCCTAAACGGTATAGACTTCATCATCATCGATATTTGAATGTCTTAAAAAAGACCTGCATCCTAAGCGGTATAGACTTCATCATCATCGGTATTTGAATGTCTTGAAAAAGACCTGCATCCTCAAAATTCTAGCCTTCATCATCATCATCGGTATTTGAATGTCTTAAAAAAAAGACCTGCATTATAAACGGTATAATCTTCATCATCATCATCGGTATTTGAATCTCTTAAAAAAGACCTGCATCCTAAACGGTATAGACTTCATCATCATCGGTATTTGAATGTCTTAAAAAAGACATGCATCCTAAACGGTATAGACTTCATCATCATCATCGGTATTTGATAGTCTTAAAAAAGACCTGCATCCTAAACGGTATAAACTTCATCATCTTCCGTATTTGAATGTCTTAAAAAAGACCTGCATCCTAAACGGTATAGACTTCATCATCAACGGAATTTGAATGTCTTAAACAAGACCTGCATCCTAAACGGTATAGACTTCTTCATCAGAGGTATTTGAATGGCTTGAAAAAGACCTGCATCCTAAACGGTATACACTTCTTCCTCAACATCGGTATTTGAATGTCTTAAAAAAGACCTGCATCCTAAACGGTATAAACTTCATCATCATGATCGGTATTTTAATATCTTAAAAAAGACCTGCATCCTAAACGGTATAGACTTCATCATCATCGGTATTTGAATGTCTTAAAAAAGACCTGCATCCTAAACGACATAGACTTCATCATCATCGGTATTTGAATGTCTTAAAAATAGACCTGCATCCTAAACGGTATAGACTTCATCATCATCATCGGTATTTGAGTGTATTAAAAATGACATGCATCCTATGCGGTATATACTTCTTCAGCATCATCGGTATTTGAATCTCTTGAAAAAGACCTGCATCCTAAACGGTATAGACTTCATCATCATCATCGGTATTTGAATGTCTTATAAACGACCTGCATCCTAAACGGTATAGACTTCATCATCATCGGTATTTGAATGTCTTAAAAAAGACCTGCGTCCTAAACGGTATAGACTTCTTTATTATCATCGGTATTTGAATGTCTTAAAAAAGACCTGCATACTAAACGGTGTAGACTTCTTCATCATCATCGGTATTTGAATGTCTTAAAAAGAACCTGCATCCTAAACTGTATAGACTTCATCATAATCTGTATTTGAATGTCTTGAAAAAGACCTGCATCCTAAACGGTATAGACTTCATCATCATCATCGGTATTTGAATGTCTTGAAGAAGACCTGCATCCTAAACTGTTTAGACTTCATCATCATCATCGGTACTTGAATGTATTAAAAAAGACCTGCATCCTAAAAGGTATATACTTCTTCATCATCATCCTTATTTGAATGTCTTGAAAAAGACCTGCATCCTAAACGGTATAGACTTCTTCTTCATCATCGGTATTTGAATGTCTTAAAAAAGACCTGCATCCTAAAAGGTATAGACTTCTTCTTCATCATCGGTATTTGAATATCTTGAAAAAGACCTGCATCCTAAACGGTATAGACTTCATCATCATCATCGGTATTTGAATGTCTTAAAAAAAGGACCTGCATCCTAAACGGTATAGACTTCATCATCATCCTTATTTGAATATCTTGAAAAAGACCTGCATCCTAAACGGTATAGACTTCATCATCATCGGTATTTGAATGTCTCAAAAAAGACCTGCATCCCAAACTGTATAGACTATATCATCATCATCGGTATTTGAATGTCTTAAAAAAAAGACCTACATCCTAAACGGTATAGACTTCATCATCATCGGTATTTCAATCTCTTGAAAAGGACCTGCATCCTAAACGGCACAGACTTCATCACGATCATCGGCATTTGAATGTCTTAAAAAAGTCCTGCATCCTAAACGGTATAGACTTCATCATCATCGGTATTTGAATGTCTTTAGAAAGACCTGCATCCTAAACGGTATAGACTTCATCATCATCGGTATTTGAATGTCTTGAAAAAGACCTCCATCCTAAACGGTATAGACTTCATCATCATCATCGGTATCTGAATGTCTTAAAAAAGACCTGCATCCTAAGCGGTATATACTTCTTCATCATCATCGGTATTTGATTGTCTTGAAAAAGACCTGCATCCTAAACTGTATAGACTTCTTGATCATCATCGGTATTTGAATGTCTTAAAAAAAAGACCTGCATCCTAAGCGGTATAGACTTCATCATCATCGGTATTTGAATATCTTGAAAAAGACCTGCATCCTAAACGGTATAGACTTCATCATCACCATCGGTATTTGAATGTCTTGAAAAAGACCTGCATCCTGAACGGTATAGACTTCTTCATCATCATCGGTATTTGAATGTCTTAAAATAGACCTGCGTCCTAAACGGTATAGACTTCATCATCATCGGTATTTGAATGTCTTGAAAAAGACCTGCATCCCAAACGGTATAGATTTCTTCATCATCATCGGTATTTGAATATCTTGAAAAACACCGGCATCCTAAACGGTATAGACTTCTTCATCATCATCGGTATTTGAATGTCTTAAAAAAGACCTGCATCCTAAACGGTATAAACTTCATCATCATCATCGGTATTTGAATGTCTTAAAAAAGACCTGCATCCTAAACGGTATAGACTTCATCATCATCGGTATTTGAATGTCTTAAAAAGACCTGCATCCTAAACGGTATAGACTTCTTCATCATCATCGGTATTTGAATGTCTTAAAAAAGACCTGCATCCTAAACGGTATAAACTTCATCATCATCATCGGTATTTGAATGTCTTGAAAAAGACTTGCATCCTAAACGGTATAGACTTCTTCATCATCATCGGTATTTGAATGTCTTAAAAAGACCTGCATCCTAAACGGTAGAGACTTCATCATCATCGATATTTGAATGTCTTAAAAAAGACCTGCATCCTAAGCGGTATAGACTTCATCATCATCGGTATTTGAATGTCTTGAAAAAGACCTGCATCCTAAACGGTATAGACTTCATCATCATCATCGGGATTTGAATGTCTTGAAAAAGACCTGCATCCTAAACGGTATAAACTTCTTTATCATCATCGGTATTTGAATGTCTTAAAAAAGACCTGCATCCTAAACGGTATAGACTTCATCATCATCATCGTATTTGAATGTCTTAAAAAAGACCTGCATCTTAAACGGTAAAGACTTCATCATCATCGGTATTTGAATGTCTTGAAAAAGACCTGCATCCTAAACGGTATAGACTTGTTCATCATCATCGGTATTTGAATGTCTTAAAGAAGACCTGCATCTTAAACGGTATTAACTTCATCATCATCATCGGTATTTGAATGTCTTAAAAAAAAGACCTGCATCCTAAACGGTATAGACTTCTTCATCATCATCGGTATTTGAATGTCTTAAAAAAAGACCTGCATCCTAAACGGTATAGACTTCATCATCATCGGTATTTGAATGTCTTGAAAAAGACCTGCATCCTAAACGGTATAGACTTCATCATCATCATCTGTATTTGAATGTCTTGAAAATGACCTGCATCCTAAACGGTATAAACTTCATCATCATCGGTATTTGAATGTCTTAAAAAAGACCTGCATCCTAAACGGTATAGACTTCATCATCACCGGTATTTGAATGTCTTAAAAAAAGACCTGAATCCTAAACGGTATAGACCTCATCATCATCGGTATTTGAATGTCTTAAAAAAGACCTGCATCCTAAACGGTATAGACTTCATCATCAACGGTATTTGAATGTCTTAAAAAAAAGACCTGCATCCTAAACGGTATAAACTTCAACATCGGTATTTGAATGTCTTAAAATGAGACCTGCATCCTAAACGGTATAGACTTCATCATCATCATCGGTATTTGAATGTCTTAAAAAAGACCTGCATCCTAAACGGTATAGACTTCATCATCTTCGGTATTTGAATGTTTTTAGAGGACTAATTACTTTGAAAATGTCCACAACGCTCAGAGATTTAACAATTGCGAAGACATTATAAGACTTACCGTGCTATGACGTCAGTCTTCAGTGTTATGCCAAATTCCAAGGAAGAAAGTCGGTGACACTGTTCAAGAATTAGTAAATTATCAAGTACTTTTAAACTCGCTAATTCCAGAAGACGTGAAGATTCCTTTAAATGTTGGACGCCATGCTGTGTGTGAAATTAAACAGTTTAAGTCACAGTGGTTGCTATGGTGTTTGTAACGTTCATAAATTTGCCACAAATAAGCGAAAGTTTCACCGTGTACGTGCAAGGTGTCATTCTGAATTTTCTGGAAGACACTTTTTCTGCCGCAAGATTGTAAAAAATAATTTTCATTTGGTACTGGACGAATTTCTTTCTTCGCGGATTTTAGTTTTGAAATTTTAATTCTAATTCAAAAAGGAATATACTACAGAAAATGTAAGTCTCTCTCTTTGTCTTTATTTTTATACTGTGACTTAAACAAACACGCACTCACACACGTCCGCATTCAATCATGATGGGCCAAAGAGATTTTGGATAGTGTGTATGGGTTATTGGATAGTTAATGAACTCTACTCCATGGCTATCGAAGATGAAAAACAATTAGTATGGGTAAATTCGAAATGGTGCTGGTGGAAAAAACAAAAACAAAAAAACCACTGACGGCTCTACGTGCAGATATGGAACCGATGCTTTAGTGGCCAAAAACAGGTAATTTAATCACAGACAGTGAAAACTGAGTAACCATTTGCTAGTATATGTTGATCAGTCTGCCTGCATGTTTGCCAATCCATTGGCCTTACTAGGGTTTCTAGTATAGTAAATTCACTTGTGCGCACACTGAACTGAATGCTCATCACAGATTCGTGTGCACTTGCGTAAATCATGTACTCGGCTGTGATTTCAAGGCAAAGTCATGGGCTATAGAAGGCGTTGACATATGGCAGTTAGCCTGGTCCAAAATGCCCATTATGGCACTATTTATTATCATACCTGCGTTCTGTCCAGTATGCTTTTATTGACGGCTATGCATAAAAATGGTGCTAGAAGGACGGTGACCAAGGAGTTCTATTTCGTTTTCTAAAATCTAATATTATTGAAAATATCATTGCAAAACATATACAAATCTCAGTGCAAGAACTAGATATAAATTTTAACAAACGTATCGTCCAAGCCAAAATCTAACTGAACAAAGATCTGATCAAACTTGTCATAGTATACTGGACCCCATACTAACATAGTGCGATAAATCAGCTACCAAACCTGCACTGGTATTGATGAATGGTTTGAGTCTGATTTCGCCTCTTCACAAACGCATGCAAATGACGCAGACAAGTCTGTCCGTAACACACCAATTTGCATTTTAGGTCCTTACCAGTATTACTCGTGACTTCGGAGCTACGGTCGGTTGAAGGGGCCTTTCGGCGATATGTACAGAATATTTATGGATCCAATCCTAGGTTTGACAACTTGTAAATCCATGTCTGATAAAATAACCTTCAGCCGGTCATTAAACATGCAATTGTTCCATCAGATCTAGCGACCAATCAGATGCAACTTTCGTTCATTCGCTCATTGGAAAGTTTTCTTTCATTTGACTTTACTCAAGCGTCCGTGAATTTGCCATGTGGCTGTCACGTGCGCACAGTATTCATATTCGGAGTCACCATGTGTTGCTTAGAATCAAATTTTGTTCTGTGTTTATTCTCTGTTTGTGTTGCATCGTTGCAGATTGAATTGCAAAGTTTATGAGATCTTCAAGTTGCACGGTAAATATATCATCACTAAAGGTAATCTTTAAATCTGCAACTTTTTCTAAAAGAATGTAAATTATCTTTTTTAATATCTGAAATCAGCAAATTAACACTTAATTTATCACTGAAAGTAACCTGTAAATCTGCAACTTTTACTAAAAGAATGTATGGTATCCTATTTGATATCTAAAATCATCAAATTGAACTTGAATTCTCTTAAATGTTAAACTTTGACACGACCAACTTGATTTTAGCCCCCGCGAGCTTGCAAATAAGCCTAAGCCCAGCTTTCTAACGTGATGCGATAACCCGAGTCACTTTCATCATCTATCGGTACAAAAGTACTTCCATGAACGCATTCAGAGTATCATCAAAGAATTGATTGTAATAACATACTGATGACATGACACCTTCCCTCTAAAGCAACAGGATTAGTTTAATCAAAACATTCCGAAAATAAGCAAATATCATAATTAAGTCATTTATAAGGGGACTTATATTTTTTCATTTGTAGCCATCCAACTAAAGAAAACGTTTCCACACATCACGAGCCTCTAATTTTACATTTGCATGATTTTTTTCTTGTTTCACCGGTAATCCCTTCCAAACCTAATATTAGCACTTCATGCCATTCAATATAAAACACGACCCAAACACCCTAATACAAAGAATTAATCCTATCTGAAATTGCTAAACACGTATACCTAAAAATATCCAGATAAGTCCCTATGCTAAGAAATTAGAGAGCACCCATTTACGAAACTGATCCATGCTGTCATAAAGTCTTTTGAATGCTGTACGTTATGACGTTTGCTTCTAGAAACTGGCTAATTACTCCGGTTTTAAATGTGTTCCCAACACCGACTTCTCATAATCAACAAATAATCACTAAAATCTAATAAAAGATATAAACGGAGACACAAATAGCACATAACCTAGGTTAATTTCAGTATCTCAAAATAATTTTTTAGCTAAAGCCGAAGCGGATGAATTCTTATGGAAACTAAAATATATCAACATCTTTCTGGAAAAAGCTCTGAGGTGTTATTTAATTCCCCTGCAGGAAAATGACTCTAAATTTGAAAGTTTTCCCTTGTCCAAGTCATTTCCACAAGAAGACAAAAACTCACCCTACAGCCAGTTTTGGAAGAAAAAAAAAATATCACCACCCCCCCAAAAAAAACCCAAGCAAACAAACAAACAAAAGTAGGATTGGTGAGGTGGGGATAATGTTCTCAACGCCGGTAGAAGATTGGTTCTGTGCATAATAATAATAATAATAATAATAATAATAATAATAAATCCTTTCATTTTTTTAAAACTTTTTTTCTGAAGCACACGGAAGTACCTACCTGGTATCACAGATTTTAAATTAGAAAGTTGCTCGTCGATAGCTTTCACTTACACGGAGGAAGTCGAGACTTTCTGAGCAATCATGTCAATTTTTTTTTAAACGTGAAATTAAATGTTGCTTAAACAAAACCAAAATTAATCCAAGGGCAAGGAGAAGTGGTATACTTGAGACAGCTGCGACATACAATAGCATTTATAATCCGACCTCTATTATCAGTACAGCTTTGATTAAGAGTTACTTCGCATATTCGGCCACTTTCTTTCTGTAAAATGAGTATCCGGCTTACTCTCATCAACTGTAAAATTACTCACTTCCCATACTGACTGCATGACTTAGGTTCCATTGTGAATGTCTTTCGAGTTCTTCTTAGTAATTAAAGAGAAACGCATTATCGGAATAAAATGAGTTAATTTTACTGCAAATTATTGATCATAATACATATTAATTCTTTTCTTCGCATTTGAATATTTTTCTATTACCCTACATTCAGTGCATCAAAGCTAGTGTTTGACTTTCAAAGAACAACTTTAACAGAGATCAACGGCTTATGACTCTGGAGTTTGTCAAGTGCACGACTTAACCAGTTGACGTTTTGCTTATGTTATGGGGAATGTGACATGAGCTTGTGTTTTTGTTCTGTTTTGTTTGGGGGGTTATTTTTTCCTTGCAAGTTTTTTTTTCTGTTCTTGTTTTCATTTTGTTTCTTGTTGTTTCTGTGGTTTTTTGTAGGGGGCTTTTGTGGTGTATTTTGTTATGCAGCAGTTGAGTTTACTTTTCATATGAAATCGACTAATTTGAACTTAGCTCAGAAATTCTTTTCTAATACGTGCAATATTTATGTGATATAGATTGGCTTTCTTACTTAGGCTATTAGTCAGTAGACGGATCAGAAACTTATTAAAGGGCAAATTAAAGGAATGCCCCATGGGACTAAATGAGACATAAACGATTAAATCACACGAGTCATTGCACTTTATGGCGTCTAAAGGACCTAAGCCAAGCTTACCCATCCAGATTATAATGTATATGTAATTGTCAGCGAATTATGGTGCTTTAACGCCATTTTGTCACAACCAATACTGACTCCCTCGATAGATATACTTACGATCTAGTCGTGGTCGTGTTTTCGTTCAAATGAACGTTTCAAATTGAGGTATAAATTCAAAACAACAAGAAATGGAAAGTGTGTGGATTTTTGCAGCATTGCCGGACTTCTTGAATGAAGCCATATTTATTTAGAATCGACTAGTCATTTGATTAAAATTACTTCAAAATATTTTCTTGAAAACGTGATAATTTCAAATTTAAGCATGAATACTTGTATTTCGTCGATTTTTGTTCATCTCGATTCGAAAAGTGATTCTTTTCTACTATCAAAGCTTGTTTTCAATTATCAGTAACAATTTCCTTGTGTTTAGAGAACTGGATATGCAGAAATATTATCACATAATCGTATATTTCTTGTCATGTGAAATACTATCACATAATCGTATATTTCTTGTCATGTCGAACATGTACAATTTTTCTTCAGATGAGCACCGCGGCGTTAATATAGACTGGGTTTAAACCTTATACTACTACATTCGTTTCAGTATTGCATAAGCACTATGATATTATCATGCAAAGGTTAATAATCAATGTATATTTAAAAATTTCAGCAGTTAACTTTGGCAGGCGAAACAAAAAAAAAACAAAAAAACATTGACTCCAAAAGTATTTGCTTGTTTCGCCTGCCAAAATGGAGTGGAAATTTTTTATCACTCATTTCATTATTACAAAAATGTGCGAACCACTGATGGTATGTATACTCAATGTCTAGATATGGAAAAAAGCACTAAAAATAAATATGCCTGACAATCCTATAAATTTTCTTTCTTTTCATTTCTACGCCAACTACACATGAATCCATCACCTCCACCACCATAAAAAAAATGCAGTCACTATGAGACGATATTGAAAATGTGTCCCCGTTCGAAGTTTATAATCTCTTTGTATTAAATCAAATCCAATGTCTAGCCTTTTGGTTGTTTGTTGTTTGTATTTTCGTTCTTTCTTTCTTTTTTGTTTGTTTGTTGCTTGTGTTTTCTTCTCTTCATTTCCTGTTTGTTTGTGTTTTCTTTCACTCAAGCAGACAACATAAACGTCAGTGCTGAGGCAGCACGCTAACATAACGTAAATGTTGTACAATTTCTGCAAACAACTTGTTGAGAAAATAAGACCATTGACACAAAGAATATACTACCAGAAGTCTTATGCAAATCCAACACTTCCTTATGTCTCATGAGTATTTTCTTTTTTATTTTGCGATCTTCATTATGTTTTTTCACAATTTCAACTTATGAATTTGCTTTGGGTTTTTTAAACTTTTGATCTCCACCAGTATTTGAAAATGTGGGTTGCAGTTGTATACATGATTCTTGTTGGACACATGAACTGACGGGTAGCATCTAATGTTGCCTTTGGGCATAATTCAAGGTCATTTATAAAGCGAATGATGGTGGTTTAAGGGAAATTTTGTTGGATTCGGGTTGTATATTGGTTCTACAGTTGACGGTATTTTTGGGGAAGAAATTCAGTGTAGCTGTTTGTGGGGCTAACGCTGGCTTTAAAAACTTTATCGGAGCTGTCTATCTTTGTATTTATGATATGGTGTGACATAACTGGGCACACAAAAAACAGCTTAATAGGTTGAAAAATCGCGTTGATTCATAAACTGCGATAACGAACGCAGATGATTAGGGAATTCCAATGAGCAATATACAATACCTTACACCATTCTTTACAAAGTTTTAACTTTGCTGACACCGTTTTGGAATTTTCGACTGATACGATAATTCCAGTTTAGTAAAAGGAGGAGAATGAGAACACAAACCAAACGGTAAAGGGTTATGATGCAAAGAGTACGATGTCATTGCTAATTCTTGAGTTCCAGGCAGTTAACGAAACGTAATAAATAACTCTTTAGGAATTCTACAGGAGTACTTAGTCTATTCACAAAGAAAACGTTAACATAAATTGACTTTACACGCATCACGTTAAACATTAGGAATCATTTACTCGAAAAGCGGTTGAGGAAAACTGACTACGAGTAATGTGAAATAGCACAAAAATTGTACGAAACAATCTCAAATTTTTAAACCTATACTATATTTGCTCATGCATAATTTCTAAACACATGCAGAGACCAAACTGATTTTGACTGAGAAGCCTTTAACAGGCACTATATAGCTAGAACTGTAATAACGTGAAAGCGCGCGCACACACACACACACACACACACACATCCTGACATTCGACTATGCTATATTACCTAAATCAATTAAAGCCGAGTTCTTGTCGACCCTTTCATCCCTAATTATTCGCATTGTTTTAACTGCCATAAGTATGACCACCACAAAGATGGCTGGAAGAGGACACCAGTCAGGTCGAGATCTAAGTAGAAAAACCAAGATGGATCGTGCTGCACAGGGAAAATCGTGGTTGGGATTAGTCAGGGAGAACATTTCTTGTACTTCGGGGATGCCGTAAGTGTTAGCTCGTGAATGAGATCTAACTCGTAAAACAAGACAGGGCACGAGCTTTCCTGAGGCCAGTACATTTGTGGAAGCCACAGACCCGCTTACCTAGTTGTAGCTCGAGGCAGCATATTGACCATCATCCTATTCTACATCAAAATTAACAGCATAGTGATATGCCTTTATCCGAGAACTGACAACTCATTCTATGCCGATGGCGTTTTGATCTGCTTTAAATCAAAAATATACATACCGTTGAACGTCAACTACAGATACGTTTAAACAGAGTTCAAAATAGGAAAAATAAGATGGGATAGAATTTTCTAAATCTGAAACAGTTTGCTTGCACTTCGGCGGATTACATCGAATTCATGATGACCGAAAACTCTATTTTGACGGTTGTCTTATTCTAGTTGTGGAGGATACTGGCTTATTTCAACCACACACTACTTTTCGTCGACATTTTAGAGATCTTAAGGACTAACGTCAATACGAGTTGTGGCAAATACAGACTGGAAAGCAGATACGAAATTCTTGCATGTTTTACTACACGGGTCTTTAGTAACATCTAAACTTAATTGTGGCTTGTAACTTGCAGGTGCTTGACCCTGTACACAATCAGGGACTTAACTTTGTCTGGGTGTATTTAGAACTTTCCCTTCTAAATGTTTTATGTTGACGCGAATAACCATTACTGTATCTTATAGGAACTTAGTTCTTCAATAAAATTAAAGAACTGCCCTCTAATCCCTGTAGTTTCGCATATAACATTGTATAATACCAAAGCATGCACACTCAGAACCAGATTTCATTCAACATGTTGGCAACGAAGTCGTTCTACCCAGAAACAACAAAAATTAGTGTTGAAAATATTATATAATTCTGTATTTTCCAGTCGCAATTATGGTTTTCAAAACTTCCTACAATAATATTTGATCTATGCGAACTCAAAACGTCCTTAATTAATTCTCTCGCTTTCAAGAATAAATTCATTGAAATAAGAACCTTCTACAGAGACCATAAATCCTTGTATCTAGACGGTTTGAACGATTTAAGAAGGCTAAAGGTTTCGTTGCACTCGTTTTCTTTGCAGACCGATTCCTCTGCTCTCCCACACATTTGCGCATAGTCCGCCGAATGCCACACTTGCTTGGGCAATTCTGGCGTTGGTTGCTTCTTTCTTCAAAACTGACTATTTCAGAAAGAACACTTTAGTACAACTTAATTTTACATTGTATTATCATTTAAATGGTTGCACTTTAACCTTATAAAAATAGAATGACGTTTAAAAAGTGAATACTAGTAGTGGTTATATCTTTGACAACATGCAGTTTTAATTTATATGACCGAAACCTCATAAACAATGTCAGCTGAACCTTTGATATACAGCAAATGGTGATATGCACTTTCAAATAGGATCCACGAAAGCAAAAACGTATTAGTAGATAGTCTGTTCCTTGTCAACTGATCAAAGTTGAGCGACTATGTATACTTGTGTCTCAATATATTCAGGTAATTCTTCTGAGAACAATATCATACTTGACCCAAAATTAATCGCTCGTTTCTATTATATAGTAATTATCTGGGTATGTCCTCATAATTACCAAAATAAATCGTTCACCATTTTAAAATGCTTCAGAAATAACCAATTGCAAGTATATTGGTTGACCCTGATTTTGGTTTGTTCATTTCTACGAATAGATGGCATGGTCAGATTTAGGTACATATCGAGTTTACAAGAGTCATCTTAAGTCTACCTATTTCAGACTAAAACAAAAACTGCATAAAATATAATGTGCTAATCGATGTGAGTATTTCACTTTTGCAACTGAATTTCAAGCATCAATGTATGGAGCGCAAACAATATGTACATGTGATTAAGTGGCAGATTCAGAATATGATCTAGGGCGAGCGTAAACGGGTAGGCAAAAAGTCCGTAGGATGAACCTCTGATGTGGACCGGGGGGGGGGGCGGGAGACGAAACTTCCCTAATCTCCTGGTTTTCTCGATTCTTCATTGCGTCAACAATTGGAGTCCGTCCTTTGTTCTAGCCAATTCCTCTTACAGGCACTGTATCAGCATGCTACCTAGAAAGGAGAAACGTTCAACCTCGTTAAACCTTGCTGGTTTTATTAATTTTTTTACTTGATCGTCTATGTAAATGTCCACACCAAACATCACGTGGATTCCGTATTTTGGTTACGTTTGTGTATTTGTTCTTGTTCCGTTTGTGTAATCACCTTTTGTAGCGCTGCCACCTTGAAAATGTAGTCGGTCGATTCCAAATGCTTTTGGGATGCTCTGAGTGTGTGTGTATATATATATATATATATATATATATATATATATATATATATATATATATATATATATATATATATATAATGTGCAATCAGATTATGTTTTTCTTTGTATCATGCATACATATATGCATAAATACGTATGTATACCTGTTTAAGATTCTTCTCTGATTCCCTCTCACTTGATCGATCGATTGATCGATCATATTTACATAAATAGTTTATTATGGAACGAAGTTATGTGTCATGCTAAATATTTAATTCTTTTTCTACAAATACATAATCATCAAAATCTTCCTAGTTGTTTCGGAAATAAGCATAGTATTTTTCTCATAAAAAATATAACGTATATTCCTTCTTAAAATGTGAAACATTAAGTAATTATTTAAAACAAATGTATTACTTCTGTAACGAAATCAACTGTTGATATCTTGTTTGTTTTTTTTAACAATTCTGTGTTTCCAAAAAAAACATTATTGGTAAGGGTAAAATCAAATATGTGGTGACGCTCGGTCTTGCTCCACTCTAAAACATCATGTAGAATGTACTTGTTTTAGGACTATCCCCCCAAGAATATATGGTTAACAGTGTCCACTGTATTTATTAAAAATCAGCATAAACTACTCGTAATTTGTCTTATCTCATTTAAATCAAACGGTTTATAACCATGCGTTTCTGTAAAAGTTTAAACTGTAACCATCTTAACTGTGTACATATTGTAACCCTAAATTGCAATTTGAAAAAGGTAAACCTTCT
The DNA here is from genome assembly GCA_016617855.1 of Megalonaias nervosa. Classification (NCBI taxonomy): domain Eukaryota; kingdom Metazoa; phylum Mollusca; class Bivalvia; order Unionida; family Unionidae; genus Megalonaias; species Megalonaias nervosa. Next base: position 26,808 of record JAECUM010030981.1, read on the forward strand.
AACCTCTTGTATATTATCAAATTCAACATTCGACATTAAAAAGTATTATTACAATTTAGTTATGTTTTAATTACAACTTTTTATAATTTAATTAAATCCACTAAAATTAAAACCTCGTTTCTGATCTATTATCTCGTTATCTTGAATAATCAAAGGAACGGACGCAAAATAATGTTAGCAGTATATTACTGTCAAGATTTATATTGACTGTGTCCCTGTTAGCTTTAACAGAAGTCAATATCCCTTGAAATATTTTAAAATATATTTGAACTTGAATTATTACTTGTAACATTTTCATATGTGACTCAGGATCCATCTTCATTTAGAAAACTAATCACTACAAACTTCCTCCCTAAGAATAATGCTTGTAAAATATATTAGTACATGTTTCTCCTATTTTGAATTTTGAGTTGTACCACGCTTGTGTATAAAGAGCTTCCTTGCTACACACCTCAGATTTACCTGGTAATTGATTATAATCAGCAAGAACATCTAACCTGAATTTATTTTGTTCTTTAGATAACAGTTTGTAAGTATAAACTTCAAAATGTATCTTCGCTAGCCAAGGTTCCGATATGATAGCCCTATACCCGCTTTGGCGGATCTAACATATATTGGTACTTTGTGCTAGCGACATCTATTGATTTCATGAGATGCCTCCCTTAGTATGTAATGCCAACTAACCAATAGCGTGGTGCATTGTACATCGGCCGAAAATGGTGGAGGCAATTGACCTAAAAGGATACTTTGTAAGTTAAACGTCGTAACTATGACTGTGTACCAGAGGGAAGCCATTACAGAACTACTTGAGTGAGAGTTATTTGTGCAAACACAATTTACCGGCAGTGTAAATTGATTATTTATCAGTCCATGAAAGTCGTGTGCTCCCTTTGTCTCGATTATGTAGGAATAGTATTCAGATTTGAATAGGTTAATTTTGATTGGATGCGGTGGCTGCCGGCGCATCCAATGAAATTCACAGACCCGAAGCACAGAAACATCTGCTTGATAAGCCAAAGTGTGGAGAGGGTTATCACATCGGAACCTTGGCTAGCGAAGACGCTCCAAAACGAATAAAACAATTTTTGTTATATAATGAGAGGAGACTACAAAGATATTTTCATGTTTTATTCATATGTTTAAAGCCTCCGTTAATCTTTAAACGAACTGAATCTTTAATCTAAATGAGACTTTAAGCAAGGATTTCAGGTCTGATACTCAATAGTAATAAAATAAAACTATTCTGGATTGGAAGTGAGTAGCATAGTGCAGAAGTCTTTCATCGTAGGTTAATACTGCAACAGGTTACTGAATTTACTCTATTGGGTATAAAGGTCTCAGTCGACTTAAAAACAATGGTACAAGGAAATTTTGAAAATAGGACGCACATGAAAAAGAAATTTCAGATGAATTGGGCAAAACGAATTCTAACACCAAACACCTACTGGTAAAATTGCAGTTTTGAAAAATTTAACGATTACAAAATAAACCATTTTACATCTCCTTGCCAAGCGACTCAACCCAATAGTATTAGCGAATGAATTAACAATTTGACATTTATATGGAAATGTGGATAGAATTTAAAAGAGAAAATCTGTATGAGAACATCAGCTGAGGAAGATTAACAATTACAGAGATTAATAATATTTTTATTGGCTTTAAAAATAACTTAAATTTGTAGACTTCTTACAACAAGAAAATTTGTTGAATTGTTTGAATACGAAGTATACGAGATTAAACACATTAGCAGAACTTTATAGAGACTCAAGATCGATTATAGCAATATATTGAATGAAGTACAAGGTATGATAATATATTTTTTGTTTTTCCAGGATATCCTTGTGATTTAAAGTTAGGCTAGCATGAAGTTTTAGTAAATTATGCAGATATAATGTGTATTGTACAAGTTAAAAAAATGTTTTGAATGTTTTGCCCCTTTTTCAGTCCATTTACCACATGACCTTACCTTAGTGTATAGGCTCTTTCTTCAGAATCTCCATTAATTGTAACTGATCTATTTGATTCCCTTTTTTAAGAGTTCAGTGTTATTAATAAGCCGTTATATCAGTTGATTTTGCTGTCTCTTTTTATATCCTGAAATTAAATATTTCCAGATTTAATTCCAAAAGTATGGTAAAAAAATTACTGATAATAAAAAAGCTCAAGACAGATTCTGGTATATTATCAGAACATATATAAAGCGACCATTTGTCTTTTTTATCACCACAAAAGAGAAATTCCTGATCCTTCAATGAAGAACTATGAAACTTCCAAGACGTTTTACGTTTTTTTTCTGTTGTACTTTTGTTTGATAAGTTAGGGTAATCATTACCAGGAAATGGTCAGCTCTTTGCCTTGCTTTTTTAAAGATTCACTAAAAGATGTGAACGATTTTCCGATAAAAAAAAAATAACCAATCCCGGCTTATTTTTTTATTATTTCATTTATTTGTGTTAGCTTTCCTCTATGTGTATGCTTGAGTAGCAATATCAAGTTCCCTCCAAACATCAGTCGAGTTATATTCTACGTATGGATTAAGAATGCCCTCTCTTGCCCTTGGATTTTTTTATGACTGTAATATATATATAGTAGCATTTATCACTAAATTAAAAATCTTTGTTAAGTGAGTGGCCGGCATTAAATAATTTATATGTTTTGTTTTCTTCTTTTAAAATAATTAAAGAAGAATCTCCTCTTGTTTCAGTATCATAATCCCTGGAAATTCATGGAAATCTTCGTTTCACCATCCTTATACTGCATTAGTCCAGTATATTTGAAATTAGAAGTACACAAATCTGTTAATAAAAGAAATCTAGGTTGGTCCATGTGGTCTACTTCCACTGATATATTTATGAAATTTTGAATTATGTCAGTACATGTACACAATGCAGATTGTGGTATACAAACAAACGAAGCTGTCCTACCCTAAATATGGAGAAATAATGGACAACAGAACAATCATTGAGAAAGAAATAGAAGCTATATGTATGTATGTAGATAAAGGCAACATATAAAAAAACCTTAAAACATACATATAAGTATAATGAAAGATAAGAGTTCATTCAGTAACGTTTCTGGGAATCTCCCAAATTCTGTCCTATTTTGTCAAAAACGATGACAATTTATAGAAAGGGAAAGGATTTTAACACATTGTGTAGCAGAGACTACCTATTTGTCAGAACTCAGACAGCGATTACCCGCAGAAAGTAGCGTTTGATAGGTAATTAATAGTTTCTCTATTCGCACTAGGTCTCGTCTACACTAATTTTCAAAAGGAAAATGTGTTCTTTTTGCACCACAATTTGTAACAATGTTGCTAGTTATTGTGATAGATAGATAGATAGATAGATAGATAGATAGATAGATAGATAAAGAATACAAATCATATGGCGAATAACAGCCCTTTCAAGCGCACTGGATCCAGCAAGGGATCACCTGTGTCAGGGATTGATTGAGATAAATGCAATAAACTGACGACGAACAGTGCAAAACTAGTATCTAACTAGCCTGAGCGCTTTCGACTTTTAATGAGTCTTTTTCAAAAGGCATATACAAAATATAGACAAAACAAACAAATAAAACACAAAAACCGTTGTGTTTGCAAAACTTGACATGGCTGTTTCTACATGAATTAAACCTTTAAATGTATTATGTCTCAAACCAGCCTATATCAACTTGTTGCGGATACTGGAAAATATTTGTATTAACCTAGAAATCGATGAGCCATAGCGACATCTATTACTTTGTGTACATTTATGTAAGCGCAAATTATATCCTGGATATGTCATTCTTATAGTAGTAATTGAAGTCTACTAAGAAAATTTAGAAAAGTTTTGAAAAGAAAATGTGTCGGCTGCAAAGGATAATTCCACTTGTGCATGGCTGTCTTTTTCTAGTCTTCTTGGTTTAAACCGCTTGGTTTCAATGTTCTAAGGCGGCGTATCCAGTAAGATTCGTTTTCCTTCCTGGTTTCAGAACTCCAGTTGTGGTTGTTAGCAATTGCGATTAGTGTTATATCACTGAAAGTGTGGCCAGGGGAGGAGAAGTGTTCTGCGACCGGGCTTCTGTACAGCTTTTTCATCCAATCAGATCTATGAAGGTTGATTCTTTTGTGTAGCTTTTCAGTTTCTACGACAGGCTACAGATCTTACATGTGATGAGATAAATTACATTTTCTGTGTTGCACGTTTTGTTTGGATCATGTATGTTTAGTTTTTCTCTAGTCACTGTGCTAGTAAATGTCCTGGTCTCTATCATATGTTGACAGGTTTTGCATCTTTTATCGCCACAGGGGCAAGATTGACTAGGGTGGTCTTGACTAGTGATTGGCGTTAGCTTCGCCCTGACTAGGATGTCCTTGAGGTTTTTTGGTCTCCGGTAGGCTACTACAGGTTTGTTCGGAAGGATTAGCTTTAGTACTTCGACGATTCCACGATGGGCCAGTGTTTCGCGATGATTTTACCTACTTTGGGGTTGTCTGGATGGTAGGTCAGGATAAATGGTATCCTATCAGCCTTTTCCTTCTTTTCATATTTTAGTAGGTCATCGCGGTTTGTTTGTTAAGCCCTTTGGGTTGCCTCCGCAATCAGGTCTTTGTCGTAGCCTCGGTAAATTAAATGTTTAGATGGCTCTTCAGACCTTTCTAGGTATGTTTCATCGTCGGAGCAAATTCTGCGTATCCTCAGTGCCTGGCTATGTGGAATGTTCCTAATGCAGTATTTTGGATGACAGCTGGTTGGGAGGAGATACTGGTGTTTGTCGGTTGTCTGTATGTAGTTTGTTTTCCACCAGTCTGGTTGTTGTGTCCAGGAAAACGTGGTTTGAGTTGGAGATTTCTGCCTTGAATTTTATTGAAGGATGGAAGTTGTTTGCCTTTGATATGAAGTCATCCAGACTTTCTCTTCCATGTTGCCACTTCATTTCTATATCATCGATAAAGCGTACCCACTGGTATGGTGTAAGTTTAACCGATGCTAAAAGCTGACCCTCCAGTTTTCCCATAAAAATGTTAGCATACGAAGGGGCCATTTTTGTACCCATTGCGGTTCTAATGATTTGTCCTAAAACTCAATAACTTTGAATTTAATGAAGAAAACTACCACCAAATTAGTAGTGCGCACAGGTAATGAAAATTGTATATGATTATAAAAACAAAGGCTGCCAAAGGAATATAAATCCTATTGGGGTGTTGGTCTAGCTTTTCCAAATATTTAAAGAAAAGAATGAGAAAATTACAAAGTAAAGGAAGTGAACATAAAGTATTTAACTGTTCTGCTTTGTTGAACAAATCTCGAAAGGGCTTGTAAACTTTCAGATATTTAAGAAAATATATATATATATATATATATATATATATATATATATATATATATATATATATATATATATATATATATATATAAACACATTCGTTTTGTCAAGATAAAGCAGTGATGACACGTATAGAGGATATTCGCATGAATCGAATAATAACGGATATATTTCATCGAGTTGGTGAAAAACTCACTTTACTTAACTTTTTCACCCACGAGATGAAATACATACTTTATTCACTCGTAGCAAGCAAAGTTTCTTTTTCTTTTATGCTCAAACTTATTGGCTAGCAAGATTTAATATACTTTTACTGGATCTCTCGTGATGTCAGCGGCGTGCCGTTTATATTCTGATATATTTTGCGATTATTCGTACAAAAATATAGACGGTAACATAATTATCGTTCCTAATTCAAAGTAAAATAGGAAATTAAGAAAACAATTAAATCGAGCCTTGATGGTTCTATGATCCTCTCGACTACGTAAGCCTCTAAGAATAACTTCGAATTTCATCGTTGTGTTGTTATCCGTGTCTATTGACGGCCAGTGAAACATTATGACATTTTAAACTTCAGTGAAATATCAAGATTGTTTCCAATAACCTTGGAAACTAACGTAGGCGACATAGAAAAGTAGACCAAAATATGCACTTCTTAAGTTCCAAAAGGGTTGGAGCAAAATAAGACAATAAGTAAATAAATAAATAAATAAATAAATAAATAAATAAGTATTAATCGTATTGCGAATTTGCTAGAAACGTGAACATAATCTTGTGTACGTCAAAAACTTGTCTTATGTCTAACATACTAGAAACCTGAGACAATCTACTCAGAAAAGCATGTAAACAATGAAATAAAATATAAAAAGGCATATAAACGAATTTAATCATATGGTGAACATGCTAGAAACGTAACACCTGATCTTCTGTTTTATATATAAAAAAAAAAATCAACAAGATCTACATATTAAATGTTGCCTCCTCTTGGGGGTGGTATATGGTGCAGTTACGATATACAACCCCCAGATGCAGAGAGTCTGGATACTGAAGTGGGCATTTCAGTAGCTGAAGATAATGATTGTTAAAAGGAAAATAAAAGTTACAAAATTACAGATTTAAATACAATTCTTAAACTATTTGTACAAAATTACAAAAATATTTTTAAAAATAACAAGTTTGAATGTACAATTT